>JAXGGA010008990.1:0-53765 GCA_038373865.1 Uloborus plumipes
CCCGTGGACGCACTTACCAGAACTCACCCTATGTAAATATGGTTAACTGTAGGGCTGCACCGATTAATCGGCCATAATCGGCAATTTTTTTTAAATATTATTTTTTAAAGTATACCTTCACCAAGAAACAGTGATGAACAATAATAAATGTCTGCAAGCGTTACTATAACATGCAGTATGAAAGCGTACAGAGTAAAAACAAAACAAATAGTTCATACAATGCGTAAAACTGAATGAAATATTAAAAGATGACTCTCTGTTAAATTCCGGAACTTTTAAATTGGAATGCGAAAACATGAATATTTCACTTCATTTATAATCAAATTTTGCTTATCAACTGGCGGAAAAGATGTTATAAATAAAATTACTTCAAAACGATGCTTGAACGAGAAACTAGGATGGATAAATTTATTTACAAGAAACAAATAATTTTCTGCAAACATGTCGTACGAAAGTGTAGTGAGAAAAAACAAAACAAATAAATCAACAAATGAAACACAAAAAATAATAACAATCTTCTCAGTTGATATAAATGAGTGAATAATTTAATTTTCTTATTTTTAATAAAGATACACATACAGACAATAATGCAACATTTTTCATGTGTCGTTACTTTTCTTCTTATATGGCTACTTATAGTTGAAAAATAAATTTAAATTAAGAACACCCCTAAATTAAAGTGCTCACCACAGCTTCCCACTAATTTTTTAAATGATTTTCATGCCCAGTGCGTTAATATAATTATGTTCACGAAAATATGAAAATGTTTCAAAGAAATTTGATAAAATATTGAAATTTTTTGGGAAAATTGGAAAAACGGAGAAAAACAAACCTTCTCTCAGAAATAAATAAGTAACTATTTCTAAAATTGGAATTGTAAAATAAACGGAAAAAAACAGTGACGGTGAAATCGGTAAAATTAAAAATAATAATCCTAGCCAAAGTGTAGGAACACAACCTCATATTAGCTCTCAGTATATCTTCACACTGGTAGATAAAAATAGTTTAGCGAATCAGCGAAAAATCCTTAAATTTAGTACTGCTCCACCTCGCGGAAAAGTGAAGATTTAAGTCATGGCACAAGGCTACAAATTACCGCCCCACAGCCGGAACAAAGATAGACTTGAATTTTTAAGATGAAGCCATACTAAGATTGCGAACATCTTGGTCAGTGGTTCCCAAAGTGGTCCACAGGGACCACCAGGGGTCCTCCGGAGTTAGCAAGGGATCCATTTAAGGGAAAGAAAAAATTGGGTGTCCACAAGATGCAAGTTGGGGGTTCTGCTGTTGATGCATTAAATTCACTCCCTCCCATTTAAAACATTCTTTTTTCTTTTATACACGTATAATACATAAGGATATTAGCTAATTTAAGTTTTGTACCATTTTATTATGAACGTATGAATAAAAATGTTATTTTTTTTCTCTTCATCTGTTTTTTTTTTTTAAATTTAAGCTATAATTTTTTACTCTGTATGAAAACTGTCGAATTGAAACTTTTAGAAAGTTGTCAGGCATTTAAGAAGTTTTTGATTGTTTAAAAAATCAATATTAAAAGAACTCTCATACTGTTGGGTAAATTTCTGATTCATCTCGTTATATTTCCTTATATTTTGCTTTCATCTGGTTGTTTTAGAACATCAATAACCATTTAGTTCCTGGTTTTTGAATGTCTGAGTTATTGTGTTACAGTTCCTGATTAGTTTTGGAACGGCTCTTAGGAAGGTAGGATAGGTTTCCACAGGAGACTGAAAACTAGGCAAGGGGTCCACGGAGAGAAAAAGTTTGGAAGCCCTGATCTAGCTGGTTTGTCAAAATATTTTTAGCTACCAGTGTGAAGGCATACAGTCGAGTCTCAATAAATTGAAGTCTTACGAGTCGAATATTCCAATATATCTCGAAGTTTTCTTTGGGTTGTACAAACTTTTGACAAGGCTCTGAAAACTTATATAACCCGACCCTCTGAAAACTTATATAACTCCTATAACCCAAATTACCAATAACTCGAAGCTTTTAGCTGGTTTTACGGACTTCGAGTTATAGAGATTCGACTGTCCTCAGCACTGATATGTGGTTGTTTGCCTGCATCTCGGTTATGGCTATTCCATACTGATGAGTCCAAAATAAAGGTGAAACTGCAGTCTCTGGATGCTGTAACTGAGATGGTCAATAGTGCTTTCACTTGATGAATATTAATCGTGCATTTTACATTAAAGACAGTAAAAATTTGACTGCATTAAAATAATAATGGAGCTCCCGAAGCATTGTTATGAATAAACACGCAATATCCGTTATACTCCTCCTCGCTATTGTCGGCACTCTGCAGTGCAGACTATAAAAATCTACTATTTTATGCCAGCTGCAAAATTGTAAACAACGATACTTCACGAAAATTCGTTTCTAGTATAATTCTTAATTTTAAAAATCCCTATTTCTTTTGTTTTCTATCAGTTTAGAAATAGATTCGCCTGAAGACGAATGTTAACAATAGAGAGGTGAACTATCTGAAGGATCTTTGAGTAAGTGCATCGAGAAAGAGTTCGAGACCACTTTTTAGACTTAAAATTTATAATGCACAGTTCAAACTTGAATCAAAGAGCGTCTTCCTTTGCTAGGCACTGACGGAGAGGGTGGTTACTCTGAAACCAGTCGGCATATTTTAAGCTGTCATTGTACTATTATAACATTTTGTGCAAAGTGTGAAATTTAATCAATCTTGCTCCAAGGGCGGATCCAAAAAGTTTTCAAGAGAGGGGCGATTGATCTTTGTTACTTTTTACTATGCATACTAGTTTACAAATAGTGAATGCAAAAGTTTGGGATTTCAATTTCAAATTACTTCCGAGGGAGAGCCTAAAAACTCTTTCCCCCAACTTCATTAAAACTCGTATGAAATTGAATTTTTAGAACTTCAATGTCAAAAAATTACCGGTGAAAAGTCCCCCAAGGGAGGGGAGATCGCACCCATCGCCCCTCCCTTGAATCGGCCTTTGTCGTGTTCCTAGGGTGTTCGAAAAGAAATGTCAGTGAGTCTACATGACGTAGTAAAAAACCACAGTTCAAGCTTTTCCCGCGATAAAGAGAGCCTTAGCTAACGACTGTGTCACGAAATCGCAAGTCTTCCTTACCGTTACAAGGGATTTTGAAGGACACTAGCGATCTTAGACGGCCATGAAGAGGTCAGCGATGAATCACGCTCTGGGAAGGCCATCAACAACCCCCGCAGACTAAAATGAGTGAATGAAATCCTGTGCCTGCTAAGTATTCCCTTGAATGACACAGATATTGAACATTTTAAAAAGGACTCTGCAAGCGACGGTGATGAATTATCCGCAGGTGTCAAAAGTGTGCAATCCTGGTTAAGTCTCTTCGCTCATGTTCAAAGGTGGCAACAGTTTTCCTGCTGCCATACCCCCTCAGCTTATTTTTCTTATCGACTTAAAAACGCACATGAAGGAACATCATTTTGAGACATTTGTCAATGTCGGAGTGACATTCGCAAAGGTTTTGAAATACATTCCGGAAAATCCAAACCATGATTCATTCAATGCCCTTAAATCTCTTTGAAAACGATATATTAACTCAGGAGAGGCCAATTTCAACGTAACGCCCGAAATCAATAAATGTTTTCTAGTCTACTCACTGACATTACTTTCAGGACACACCTTACATATTTGTCATATCACGGTAAGTGCTGATGCCACAAAGCTAGTATACAACAGGAGTGCTTACTTCGCTATCCCGACAGCAGAAATTGGCTTTTAACTTGTGGAGAAAGTAGCGGTGAAATAAGAAGGGGTTTTCTACATTTGGTATTTTTCACTCCATATCATAGTGAAGTTAAAGTACTTATTTAACTAAGTCAGCGTAATCTAGTTGAATCCTAAAATGTGTTTCGATAAAGATAGACTAGATGTGAACAATGAAATTCGCCACTTGCCGACCTCAGTCACGAGTTTGGCTTGGACAAGAGCAAATTGTTGCCAAACAGGCGGTGAATGTGAATACTGTGGGTTAACATTTTTTTTTAATTCTGAAGAAGATCCTCAAAAATGGCATTGTTGCAAACCTTCTGGTGAACTCTTCTTTTACTTTCGGTCATTTTTTAAAAGTGAACACAGTATACTGCCGTGCTGAGCACAAAAGTCGTATCTGCACTTTTTAACAAAATTGAGTTATCACCGCCAGGTGGCTCTTTGTGACGTATTTTACCTAAATACAAAATTATATTGGCCGGAATTCAAGTGAAACACAGACCATCGCCACTCACCCATTGCAATCGCAAATTCCCAAATTTGGATTCAAGTGAAACGTTACAATCGCTACGAGATGTTATTCTATTGTAATTCGACTTCCAGTAGCGATTGCAATGGTGTTACACTTGAATTCGGCCCAAAGTCATTTGAGAACGGGAAATATTTAAAAAAAAAAAATTCTGAAAAAATTTCATCTGAATCAAATACATGGTGGCTCAAAACTTCAAACAGTTATATCTCAGTTTGAGCTCGACTGCAGATACCATTTTTGCGCTTAGAACGGCAGTATAGCTCTGTGTCGAATATTGACATGGTGGCCAATCCCAAAGTCATGCTCACCTCTGCATGTAGGACAACTGCTTCCGTCTCCCAGCCTCCTTCTGCGCGAACTTGCCGAAGTTCTTGAGGCTGACGGCCCTCTTCCCGTTGACGATAGTGCCGTACTCCCTGCCCTTCTCGTCCCCGTCCTCGTCTCCGTCGAAGGCCCCGTTGACGAGCCCGTCCTCGGGGGCGCTGGGGCCCAGCACGGGGAAGGGCGTGGCCGAGACGGGGCCCAGGGACGGGTGCGCCCTCGCGGGGGCCGGGCCAACCGCGGCGGCCGACGTGTCCTGGCCCACGAAGTACCGGTAGGGCGTGTCGTAGTCCACCTCGAAGATAGTGGAGAACTTGTTGGGGAAGAAGTTGTCGATGATGGACATGGCGCTCCCCACGATGACAGATAGTGTGCCTGGAAATGTGATTAAAATAAATATTTTTAAAATTTTGTTTAAGAAAACTAAAAAATACGCTTTTGGAGTTAATCAAAATTTTCATGATACTCTGATTTCATTCTGATGTTCAAAATTAATATCCTCTAAGTTTACATGCACTAGAGCCGTCTATATAGGGGCCTTAACATGCACTTATTAATACATCAACATGTAACATAGTTTAACCTTAAGTATTGATAATAATATTAAATATATTGCTTTTATATTTACAAAGAGCGTGATTTTTATCTTTTATTCCGAGTTACAAACAACTGAAACACTTATAATACATCGGCATGTAATATAGTTAAGCCTTCAGTATTAATAATAGTATTAATATTAACTTCACGTTCCTTACAAATATATTAATTTTATATTTGTAAGGAACGTGAAGTTATCTTTTAGTCAGAGTTACATACATACAAACAAACAAACCCACGTGTGAAACTAATAAAAGTGTATTAAAAATTACTTATTTTCCTGAGAAATGTAAAGAGTGTGTCCCAACTGACGGGCTCGGGATATGAAAGGTTTATGTAACAAAACCCTAATTTAAAGTAATTTAGGTTCAAAGTTTTATTGTTGCAGCTTTTCGGTTTTCTGGTTTTGTCGTAAAGTGAGAGTATGAAATTAGTCTGATTACACATATTTTTTAGTATACCAAATTTTATTTACTTATCTGTGTCTAGATTGTACTTTCAAAAAAAGGTAACGTAGCCCCTTCATCCACCTAACTCTTCAATTCCCTTCCCTTTAGAGTTTGGAGAGCTTGCTGAAACAAACACATTACCAATACAGCAACAACGTCGACGTTACTGGGGAAACACTAAGTTTTGTTTTCCAAATGTTCGATTGCATTTGAACTTCTTGGCATGCAGCAGATATCAAATCTGAAGTTTAATTCTTTTTTCACTTGCAGGCAAATCTACAAATTGCTGACGAAATTTGTAGATTTGCCTTCCCTAGTAAAGGTAACGTTAATGCTGCATTGCTGATATGTTTGTTTTAATAAGCTCTCCAAACCCCGGAGAGAATTGTGACACACCTTGTATTTTACAGAGTTAATCAAAAATTTGTATTACACCACTAACTCGTTTATTCCATCCATGGACAGCAGTTTCGTGCTTTTTGGCGCTCGTCAGCATGGAGTAGGAATTAAACGAGTTGGAGGAAGAAATCTTCTTATAGAGCAAAGAGAAGTATTAGCTACTAATTTTTTGGAGTGACAAAAAGCACTTACCCAGGTAGCACACAAAAAACGTTTAAAGTTTTATAAACGTTTTTAATCCGTTGTCCCATTTTACAACCTTTAAAAAACGAAGTGTGCTACTTGGGTAGGGGCGCTTATTTACTGCTTTATAATCAAAAATTGTTCATCGATTTTTGATTATAAAGCAGTTTTCTGTGCACCGCTATTGGATTTTTGAAACTTTTCCAAAATCACCCTTTAATCACCCTCAGAAATGTATGCCCAAATCTTAGGGAACTTTTGCTGTTTTGGATGCTATTGCTTCTTAAAATGCTCAGAGAAAACGTCTGTTCATGAAATCTAAGCATGAGTTCGCAGCCTAGCAGAGGTGGCGCTAGGAAATGTCCGACAGGGGGGCACAGGTATAATTCAAAAATTAAGTTACCCTGCCCCCCCCTCTTCCCAGTCTTTCATTTTTTTTTTATGAATTATTCGATTGAAAGGTAATCGTTCTTACCATGAAACTAAAACTAAATTGTAGAAGTACAAAGATTAAAAAATTTTAAAACCCAAACTACACTGCTCAAAAGCATTTTAAATTTAAATATATTTAATTTTTTTCGAGAGTACAAGGTAAACGCGGAAAAGGAAAGGTAATCCTTACTAGTAAATTTGCCAGTCGGCAAAAGCAGAATAATAAAGAGGAAAAATTGAGTATTCTTTTAAAACCTCACATTAAAATCAATTTAGCCCCGGCTTAGGGGTGGTTACTTGTTGCTTTATACAATTACAAGCATTTTAATTGTTAACAAATAGAAAGTGGCGACAGAAAAACATTTTAAATCATTGAGTTTTCTTTCCCCGTCGACCGACAATGGCATCAGCTTCTAATATCGTAAATTTAAGGCTAAGCCACATTTGCTAAAAAACGTTAGTTAGTATTCGAATTCTATGTAACATGGAAGTTTCAAATACATTCTATCAGACGCATTTTTTTTTTCTTTCTTTTGATACCGTTGTTTTAGCTTTTCAAGAATTTTTTTTCTCTTCAAAAATAGGGAAAAACATTTTAAAGGTTTTGAATTAATATCTTCGTTAATTAATGTCATTCGAAGACGCGACCTAGCTAAGAACACTCTCGATCAACTCTCCTTTCAAACATTTTTTTTTTTTTTAATCAGTCCATCCGATTAGGTTCTAGAGTGCCACAGACAGATAGACAGATCGACAAACACACAGATACGTCAACTTTATAACCCCCGTCCTTGTTGCGTCAGGGGTTAAAAATGGGAATCCTTAAAAATAAGGATTGAGAATTTCAGAGATACACAAAACGAAAATATTAAATGATACAGGAAATGAAAAACAAATAAAGTGTAATTGAACTTAATAAATAAAAAGAATTAGCTTATAAACCATTCTGCTTGAGAGAGAAAAATAGGAGCGAAAAAAAAGTATCAATACTTTTTTCCCCCTCACCTCCAAACACACAAAGTGTGTAGATTTAATTATTAACTCGTTGCTGTCTAAATGCGCACATTTTTAAATGAAAGAAAGAAAAAAGAAAACATCATATTCAAATTGCTCCTACTCCTATTGTTAAAAAAAGTATTCCAAAAGTTTATAACACACACTTACCCAGTTACTTCTGGAGATGATTTACATCTGTTCTATTCTGCTAAATTTTAATTCGTTCAAACACTGTTCAATTTTTGTTCTTCTTGCTAAGAAATAACTCCGCGAATGAAAAGTTTTGTGCGTTCTGTCATCATGACGCAGCGAGTTAGGACTGGGGTGGGCTGCGTGCTTCGCTGCTTCAGCTCGCTATACAATGTGCGGGAGCCCGCGGCATTCGCTGTCCAAGAAGGAAAAAGGGGTCTCATCCCCGAGTCTCAAGCTCCCTGGTCTCAAGTATCGCTGATCGACAGTTGATGGGTGACAAAGGCCCACAGAGAAACACGTATCTAGCGGCTTGTCTTACGAAATGATGTTGGGACAATAAAGCAGCTATTTTGTCGTTGATGATTATCAGATTCTCAGAAAGTAACAATGAATATCCGTTTGCCATGCTGCTGGCGATTTGCGGGAGGGTACCGCTGGTGAGGAAAAAAAGGGAAGATTTGTCCTTTTCAACCTGAACAAAACTAACTTTCTCCAGCATCGTCCGAAAGAGATACGACGGCAGCTTGCCGATACTTGTTGTTGCTACCGAGCTTCCCGAAGGTTCTCGTGTTCGAAATTTGTCTGAAATCGTTTAATTTGTCAAATAATGAGAATGTTTTTTTTTTTACCGATCTGTCGGAATCAGAAACATTTTCGGCGCTCAGATTTCTGTCGGAAAATTTGATCGTCGGAAATTGTTTCCCGACGAAGCTAGACATTTTCTCCGATGGGGGGAGGGGGGGGGGCAAGAGGGCAAGACTTTTCCGACAGGGGGGCAATTGCACCCCTTGCCCCATAGCTAGCGCCGCCACTGCTGCCTAGGGAAGAATCGCCTTAAATGACGAAGTTTGGCTTATGACAGAAGAAGATTAATCGAAAATAAGCGTTTTATTTTTGAGATTATATCGCACCCTCGCAAGAAAAGTGACATAAATAAAAAAAAATCCTAATTTTCTGATTTTTGCATGAAACAGATCAAAACATTGTGTTCTTTAAAGTGGAAAAGTGTCACAACTGAACTTTTGATAGTCTTCGCTTGATAGCGATATAGTGACACAAGTTAAACTAAAATTTAAATATATAAAACATGGGACAAACTAGAAAAGTAGTACTATACAGAAAATTTAAGTTATTTATACATATATTTCATTAAAAAATATCAATGAATATTCATTGTAAAAGACTAGCAACAGCTAACCTGTAAGAAACCATTAGTTTTCTTTTTACTGTACTATAAAATTAGCCAATTCTGAATTGTGACATTTTTCTAGCAGGGATGCGATATGTGTGCTGTGCATGTCACGTAATATACTCAAGTCGGGTCGGGAGCGAAGAATTCAACTAAGTATCAGTATATTCTACATTTTCTCAAGAAATCTATTTAGTCCGGTCCTTTCGTATGCAAATTTAATCAACGGGTGTATCTATATATATAAAGATGACGGTGTTCGTTTGTCTGTTTGTACGTTTGTAACCGCTGGCCAGAAGCCCCCGCAGCACCCACAGACCTGAAACTTGGCCCTAAAATTCGAACGTATTCCCGTGTAATGCACCTCGAAAGCCAAATTTTTAATTTCGAATTAGTTATTTTTAAATTAATTAATTAGTATCATTTTTGGTGTATCCGCCATAATTGAGGGAGGAAAACCTTCCTCCACCCCATAACATTATATATCGCTGGAAAGGGTTTTTTTTCCTGAAAAAGAAAAGTTTTAGCATGTTTCTGTCCGTTAATTAGGGCAGGAGATATTAATTAATCAAATTTAGTCAATTTTCAAGGCATAACTCTACACAAAAAGGAAATACTAGATCCATTTTCCGTACAAGCTGCTCTTTTTTCCGTGGTTTAAATTTACGTATAGAGTTAAGCCTTGAAAATTTACTGAATTTGAGTATATCTCCTGTCTTTTTGATTTATTTGGCGAATTGTTTTAAACTTTAAAAGGACTTTTAGTGCAGTTTAAAAGGTTGTGGATAAAATGGTAAGACTAGAATTTTCTATGCGATATTTTAAAAAAACTCAATGCATTTACAGCTTTTAAAATACTATGAGATTTATAGCTGCGATGCCTAATTAGTGAATTTGAGGTGAAATATAAGGATATGTTCTTAAAAATTAAAGTTTTGCTGTGGCCAATAACTCTCTCAACATTTTCAGAAAATTATAGTAATTGGCCCCCTATGATGAGAACGTTATTGATAACTCTAAATGGGTAAAATCCTACTTTAGGGTCCGGGTTGGGCGATTTTTTTCAGAGTGTAGCTTAATGTTGCAATCATATAGCTTAAAATCGCCAAATAATCCAATCATCCAATGATAATTCTGAAGTTGCCAGATTGAATAATTTATCGCCGGACCTTAAACTAGGATTCATCCCTCTAAATGTTTAGCAACAAAAAATCAGATGAAGAATTTAATGTATTAAATAAGCTCATGTCTCTAAAAGACTTCCAAAATATTTTTGGAGGCGAAGTAGACAAGAATTTATCGCCGGACCTTAAACTAGGATTCATCCGATAAAAGCACCGAAATATCAGAAGGAAGTTTCAAATAACACATGACTGTTATACAAAGTTTGGCGCTTTTATTTCCAGAATGATTTTTCTAAAAACTACTCTACCAATACTGACTGCAATTATAACAACAAATGCAAATCTGACTAATGAAGATAATGTGACAGCAGCAACAGTTGTGATAACTCCTCTGAAAACTCCTATAAATTTGTATACGCCATCTACTTCGGTTAATCTGTGCTTTGGGTCCCTTTTCTCGCCAAACACGGATTTCGGTTTTGTCGCCATAGAAACGCCATTTCTGCGTAATGTCTCTCGGAGCTTTCAACTACGCGAGACAACAAGGAAAAACGCGCCAGTTGGTGATTTTTTGAAAATGCGCCAAGCAGGGACCCAAAGCGCATTTTCACCTCTACTTCAAACAAAACAACTCATTGTAGCAAATTTATCGATGATTACCAACGAAATGCGCCAAAAAGTAGGAGAAAATTTCTTAATAGGATAGACAATTGAACTATTCTTTATAATTTCTGAGAGTTACAAAGCAGCTATTGAAAACAATGAACAAAAAAAGCAGAAAAAAAGTGAAAAATAAAGAAAAGAAAAGAAAATGGAATGGACAAGCAGCTGTACAGGAAGGAAATGCTTTAAAGAAGACTAAAACAAATAAAGAGAAATCAAAAAATAGAAAAGGGAAAGATGGAGAAAGATATTGAATGCTATAATGTTATAATATATTTAATGAATGGAAAATAGATTCTATTAACGATATAATACCTTCATACAATGGTATACTATATTCATGTAAAGGAATAAGATTTTCATATGTATATGAATAATTCAGTATACCATTGAATGTTTACATGGCCAATAACTATGATAAGATGGCCAATTACTATCAATTTGACATTTTTTTTTTGCGTTGACTTTTTTCTAATAATATATCTGAAAAAGTGTTTTCAGACAGTATGAGTAGTAAAATGCATTAATATAGTATCATATGAAGTATTTCTTATTAATGCAGAAATATTTCATTTATTTTTTATTTCAAGCATACAAATACGATGTCGCTAAAGTGGCAAATTACTATTCCGCTTTATCTATAATAATTTTACTTCAGAGGGTTGAAGTGAATTTAAATTTATTCAGTAGACTCCCTCCCCATTTAAATGTACGGACATCGCCGTGCGGGTACTGCTAGTAAAGAGATAAAAGCAATTAATAAAAGAAATCTTCTTGGGTAAGGGGTGGAATTAGTTTTTTTTTTCTGGATACACTTACCTTAATTGAAGAAGGCTTTAACCCTTTGTGCCCTGACGATACTCAGAAGTACTGCTTACATTAATTTAGTACTATTAATCCTGTTGGTACTCGAAAATACCATTCCGTGTACTTAGCTGAGAGGCCTACCGTTGGTGTCATGATCGAAAACAGTTTTCTTACCGGCTAGTATTGGTTCTAGGGCCAAAACCCGGTCAAAAATTTTATTCTATGTACATATGTTATTAGATGTATATTTTCAACTAAGGAAAAAAATATCCAAAAATTCGTTTACAAACTAATTCAGGGCATAAAGGGTTTAAGTCTTTGTTTGTCTAAAATGTTTTTCCATGTGCTATGCTTTTCTTTGAATTCCCTTGGTTTTTTTAATCAAGAACTCAGTATGAACCTGATTCAAATCGTAATTTCAAGTTTGTAATCAAAATAAAACGAATTTAATGTTGACTGGCGAAGCATTATTTATCCGTAGATATTTTTATTTTTTCTTCGTTATCAAATCATGCAGCTAAATACTATCTTTTCCAGAAAAGCGTTAACAGATACTTTACAGCGAAATATTAGCACATTTTCCAATTTAATTCATTTGTCCTGCTATTTCATAAAGTACTCGAAGCGTAACTTGATTACAAAAAATCAAGAAGTTTTCATTTATTTTACGACAGTTAGTTGGAAATTAAACAGAGAGTAACTGGAAGTGCGATATAAAAGGTTTAGAATGTTACAACACCGCATCATTAACTCAACTTTCATTGAGAAGTTGTCAGCAATAGAATGCACTCTCCGCCAGCCAAGCGGCTAAGAAATTAATGGAAAGGTGAGCTTTAAAGTGAATCAGACAAGTCGAGTTTTCGAACTGGTTCAGGTTATTTATGACATCCACTGATATGCGGTCAGGGTGAAAACGTTTAACTTGCTTTTTGAAGGATTTCAAACAATTGAGATGGAAAGATTGCTCAAAAATAAACAGTCTCTTCTTATTTTAAAAGTCTAGAGACTTACTGTCTGATTTTCTTAGGTAAAACCTTCCGCTCATTTACGCATGCGTCAGGTCTTCTCTGATCTTACCAAAATAGGGGTGATAGGTAAGATAATAATGAGTTGAAGAATAATAATCAGCATTTTGAGCTGTATGAAACAACGTAGAACGATACAAATTTCAAATACATAGTTTAGTGGAATGTGTCAAAAGGATAGCAAATGCAAGTTTTAAATTGAAAACTTCGGAAAGTTCCCACCAACAACCCATCACCCCTTTTTTAAGAGGAACTGTTCGCGAGCGCTAGGCACGGTTTTCACGGACGGACAGTATGATATGAATAAAAAATGGTCCATCATTTTAAAATATTGCTTAAATAGAGATACATTTTAAAACAAATCAGTTTTAATAAATGACACGTACATAGTAAAAAAAATCATTTAGCAAGTCAAAACCTCTTCAAATCCCCGAAACTCCCCCAGAAGCACAGCCCGAAGTTACCATCTGGGAGAGGTTTTTGGTAATAACCACCCTTCTATGCACAAAAATTGCCCCCTATTAAAATTAATAATATGTGTTAAATCCAAGAGGGGGGGGGGGATAGTCGACTTCAAAACCTCCCTTCTGGTCGTGTCATTGAACTCTGCAAATTATTTGCAAGACGGCGTGACGTTGCATTCAGCTGCGTTACGACATGGATCGAGTTCTGCCGATGTTTATAACTCTGGGTTAAAGTAACTGGGTGCAACTAACATTAAACCATCACTGAGATAATGTTGAAAACAAGGGGAGAGGAGGAGGGATACGCTTTTTTGAAAAACATGCATAAATTATTGTTATAGACAGGTGCATCTGGAGTGTAATTATCGCTATAAACAGGCTGAAAATACATTGGGTAAATGAGAATTTTGCCAAATTCAAAGAAATCTTTATTGTAGACAGGTTTATTGTTATAGACCTTATTGTTACACACCGCTTTCAATGTAGTTATTTTTCACTACTGTGAGTAACACTCACGACGGTGAAAAATATCTATACATTTAATCAATGCATATTTAAAGGTATATGAAAGCAAAGCAGAATAAAACTTCGAATTGGATCTTTTGAAATAGACACGAACTTTTTCTTTTTTCTTCAATTGTCTCTTTCCCACGTAATAAATAAACCAACCCTAATTAAAGTTTTATTGATATTCAACTTCCATGGATGGGACGCTATATATGTTAAGAGACAAAAATTTAAAGCATAGGCATTTATCTGTTCGCAATAAACTATGTACTGCCCTGCTGGAGTAAGTGTGCAACGTAGAGCGGTGTGATCAATTTCTTTGTTCTGTTCCCTTGACAATCATTAACTACGGAAACGTAAGGCAAACTCGTTCCAAAATGACTGACTAGAAACAGCATCATTTCCTAATTTTTCGAACAACGTGCAACATCCGACAGCAATCCTTTAATTAGTTAAAGACAATTAGTTTTTTGAAATATATCTCAGAAAATTATAGTTTAAGTTGAAGTGTTAAAGATTTGTTACAGGCAACCGATCAGAAACGTCAGGCTTGAATGAAGCTTTTGGACAAGAACTTTCCCGAACTCTTTAACTATCTTGACAAGTAGGTAATGGTAGAGCCGCTATATAGAGGCCTTAGGTAATGGTATTATTCATATAACAAAAGAAAGAATTGACGTAGGGTCAATTAATTTTGACCGATTACGTTATAGTGTCATTGCAATAAAGGTTTAGCAAAAAAAGAGAGAGAGAGAGAGAGAGAGAGAGAGAGAAAGAAATAAAAAAAAAGAAAGAAAAAGATTTTCTGAAGCAGGAAATGGCATGTAAATCCTTTAAAATTTATGAAGATATATGTAAAAACTTTAAAACATTTTTATGAATACCAAGTTTTTTTATATTATAAGCTGCCTAAAGAAAGTCAATTTGTGGATCAAGCACATAAAAAAATGGAAGTTGATAATATTTATGTCATATGGTTTAAATTTGCTAAAACAATATGAAAATTTAAAAAAAAAAATCCCCCCTCCCCACCAAAATAAAACATATTGTTCGATTGAGTAATTCTAAAAATTAAGGAAAAAATTCTGTTGCAGAAGTAAATGAACAAGCAAGAAATTTAACATCTTTAGAACATATAAAATTATATATACAGTGAACTCTCACTTATGCGCCGGCCCGAGGGACCAATCGAAAAAGACGCATAAGTGAGAGAGACGTATAAGTGAGCAAGCCTATTTAAAGGACTAAAACGCAACATAGGTTCTAATGAGAGAATGAATAAGAATGTTTCTATAGACAAGGGATATACTACGGTTTGGTAATTACTGTAACGTAACTACAATGATAAAGAGAAAACAAAAATTGCAACATGCCTAATTACAAACTGTTCCCTTTAAAGCGATTCATAATAGGTAATTGTTCCTCTCTGAAGTTCATGCGGAAAAAATGCCTTCTGTGAGCAATAAAGACGAAAGATTAAAGAGGAAAGTGAAGAAAAATGATTTTTTTAAAAGAAAATAAATAAATTTTCCTATATTTTACTGAAAATTCGGCGCATAAATGAAATATTTATCTTTAGAGCGATGCATAAACGAATGATACTATAATTATTTTGCTATGGAATGTGCTGGGACCATTTAAAAACGTCGTATAAGTGAAAAAGGTGCATAAATGAAGCGGTGTATAAGTGAGAGTTCACTGTACATTGAATATAATTTTATTTTTTATTTTTGACGACTGAGGAAAAATGCATCACTCCCTAAATCCATCCGTAAATGGAAAATTCTGATAACTAAGAAAAAGGTTGGGAAATCTAAATTCAAAATTCAATGGCAAAGAATGCTTAGTAATGTAAACGGATGCTATTGCGTGTCACCGTCAATCCCTCCAGAAAGTAAAAGTGGTAAGTAAATTTACGGTGAGGGAGGGGAGAGACTACGTCCTTACTCAAAGAGCTCTAGATATAAAACCCCATCCTGCTAGCTGGATACATAGAGGATGGAGTGGAAAAATTAAGCAAGATTGATTAACAAAGACAGAAAGAGAGAAAGAATACGAGCGAAAAAGGAATGAAAATACAGTAAACTCTCACTTATACACCGCCTCATTTATACGCCTTTTTCACTTATACGACGATTTTCAGTAGTCCCAACACATTCTATAGTAAAATAATGATAATTTCATTCGTTTATGCGTCGCTCTAAAGATAAATATTTCAATTATGCGCCGAATTTTTCGAAAAATGTAAACAATTTAATTTATTTTCTTGAAAAATGAGCATGTTTCTTCACTTTTCTCTTTATTCCTGCTCTTTTATTGCTCACGGAAGGCATTTTTTCCACATGAACTAGAGTTCGGAGAGGGACAATTATCTATTATGGATTGTTTTAAAAGGACCAGTTTGTGATTAGGTATGCTACAATTTTTGTTTTCTCCTTATCATTGTAATTAGGTTTCAGTAGTTTCCAAACCGTAGTAATATGACCATTTTATATAGAAACATTCTTATTCATGCTCTCATTAGAACTTATGTTGCATTTTATACTTTTAAATAGGCTTGTTCACTTATACGTCTCTCTCACTTATGCGCCTTTTTCTGTTGGTCCCTTGGGCCGGCGCATAAGTGAGAGTTCACTGTATCCCCTGACGGTCGGCCAAGTTACAATGGCTACCTTCACTGTCCTGGTGTCCAACTTTCTCTAAATCCCATCGTTGGCTACCTTGCCATCTTCAGTAATCTCTCCTGTTGACTCCAGACTATCAACTCTTGTTTTTTTCCCCTACGAAACTTATCGAAGTCGCCAAAGATGTTTTCGATACTTTTAGCCAAATTTTACTCTGCAGTTTTCATGGATAAGATAGCAACAACAACAGCACAAAATGAGTAAATAAGTGGATAAATAATTGCGCATGATAGAGTACGTAATAAAGCACGAAATTTCTTCTTACCTGCTACGACGAGAATCCAGAAGCACCATCCAAATGAGAAAGTGAGGACTTGTACTTCAAAGTGAATGATGAGTGGAATTTTGGGCAGAAGAAGGGCATAAATGGCATTGGCCGACAGAACCAAAAGTCCAGTTAGCACCATGGCATATGCTCCATAGCGCGGCACCATGCATAGAAGAATGTTCATGACCATCCATACTGCAAAAGATGTCCTGCAGTGGAAATAAATATTGAATATATAATCAACAAATACTATTAAGTGTTAGTCTAGCTCTGGCTAGATGAGACTATAGACCTTGCATAAGCTCATTTCCAATGAGGCAGAATAAAATTTGGAGGAGAGATTGTTATTTTAGCACCGAGCTGGACAGCCATGCAATCGCTGCATATTATTGGTGAGGAAATTTTACATATTTCACTATTTTTAGCTAAATCTCATATTGCTCTTTTTTTGTGACTGCTTTATACTTTCTAATATAATATTTATTCGGTTCTCTATGCCTGGCATTAGCATGATTATTTATTATAAGGAACGTAGCAGAATTGAGTGAAATAACCACAGAACTAAACGTGGTACGTGGGACGAACGTGTCCGTTTGAAAAGTGTGGAAAAAATTGACTTTAACGGTTTCAGTTCTTTTATTAACAGCACGACATCCCCTGCAGTGCCTTTTCTGAGATCGTGACGTTATCGATGTAACTCCAAACGACTAGAAAAATTTGATTTGGTCGCTTGAATCCCCATTTCATTTGATATGAACTGATGGTATATGATTTGAATGTGGTGCAGGGCTACATCTGGTAAATGTAGACATGAGCTGGCGAATATCAATTTCACATACCAAAGAACTCGGTGAAAGACCAATTATTTTCAATGAATCACCGGTGAAAGTTGACCTTCAATTTCGGTTTTTTACGGAAACATATACATATATATTTACACACGCAAATCAAGGAAGGGGGGGGGGGAGAAAGAGAATGACTTGTGTGAAAATCTGTGTATTCGATCCCACGTAATTTAACACTTAACCCACCTCTGAACCGGAACGAGAAAATCTTTTATCCCAGAAGATCACTTCCCACCAGGCAGATAATAAGCGGCTGGTGCTGCACCAAAAAAGTGAGGGATCAGGAGAAATGTGGGTGGAGGGGGAGGGGGGGGGCGAAAAAAGAGGAATGGGGGAGTCAGGAGGCAGCACCTCTAAAGTTTTTAAAATTATTATTTTTGTTAAATTTGGCTATATTATTGGATTTTAACATTACTGATTAAAGGACCTCTAAAAAATGCGAAAAAACTGCCTCCAAAATGAACCAGGCTAGTTGATTTTCGTTCATTTTAATGAAATACCATGATAAAATTGTCGATTTTTGGAGTTTTCAGCTTTTATTTTAGTGAAATTAATTTATCCACTAAGCAAAAAATCTTTTTTCACTCGATCATTACTTTTTAACCGTGAAAAGTGAGGGGCATAGCCCTTTTATTTTTGGAAGTGAAGGGGCAGTCATCCCCTTGCCCCCCTGTACGAGTCGCCTATGAGGCAGACGTAGACATCTTGACAACTTACCACAGCATGATGGATGTGTAATATCCGGCTTTCCTATACTTTCCGCCCCAAGAAAAACCCTCCATGTTCTGACTGAGGTACTCGGCGATGGTCAGGATCGGGAAGGGAAGGCCTTTGATCAGGGCTTCTCGAAACTCCGTCTTGAGCTGCGTCGCTAAAAGCAGAAAAGCAGTTACTCCAAGAAATACATTGCTTTTTCTGCCGTGCAAAGCGCAAAAGTGGTATCTGCAGTCGAGCTCAAACTGAGATATAACTCTTTAAAATCTTGTGCCACCATGCATTTGACTCAGAAAAAACTTTTTCAGAATTTTTTAAAAAATATTTCCCGTTCTCAAATGACCATATAATTTTGTATGAAGGTAAAACACGTCACAAAGTGCCACTTGGTGGCGACAACTCAATTTTGTTAAAAAATGCAGATACGACTTTTGTGCATAACACGGCAGTATTCTTATTTCGACAGGAACAGAATTCGGTGCAAGAGTGGGACAGCTCCATATTTGCCGGTTTTGTGTTTTACGTTGAAATAGTCAGTCAAGGAATGGAACGATAAGTCTATGTTTCAGGAGATGAACGATGCAGCTCATCATCAACGAAATGTGTACAAGGTGCCTACTAAAGTCCGTTGCCAACCCAGTAAGTTCTGAACGGCAAGAGCTATCTTTATGGAAGTTGGTTACAAGCATAATAAATTTGCCTTGCCCTACGTGAACAAAAAAAAAAAAAAAAAAAATGGTGGCAAACTTTGAAACTAGCGTCATTATCTCAAAAACGGTGCGAGCTATAGGTGAGAACTCTGTTAGAAAGTTATTCAGCATCATTAAATTAAAAAAGAAAAAAATATTTTTTAGGCAGTAAACGATGAAGTTGTAGGCTTAAAGTGCACTTTTGTTTGATTATTTTGAGAAAAACTGCACTTTCCATCAACTATCTGTAATGTTCAAAATGGCATACTTCAGCATAAATACGCAGTTGGAGATCGGACTTTTTCCTGACGCAGCACTGTGACACCCTGACACAGTGACACAAACATTTTTCTAATGAGGATTTTAAAGTTCCTGCAGTATTGGTGGAGAGGTTGCATGCACTCGCTATGTGATTGTATAGCGAGCTTTGTGCTATTGAGTCATTCCACGTCAAGTGGACCAATTTTTCAAATCGTCCTCACTTGACCATATCCGATTTAGATTAGATTTTCCAGAAGTGTAGACATACCTATGAAACTAACCTGTACAAATTTTTAGCTTCCAAAATCCAGATAATTTTCTTTCAAAAAAAAAAAAAAGATAATAAGGTTTCCGGTTAGAAGACCGTGGAGCAACTTCCACAACCGACGATTTGTAGCTGGAATGTGTTTCACGCTTACTATTTGAAACATTGCTGTATTGCAAATGTATATTCTTTCTTAATGTGATGATGCTAAACAATTTTGTATTTCTTTTTTTCTCTCTTATCCTGTACAGTTTTTGAAATGATAACGCTAACTCCGAAAATTGACACTGGTTACGCTGTAAGGGCCCTGCTCCACATTGACGTAAAGCAGAAAAATAAGGCAGAAACGTAAAATGGATTAAATAGTGTTCCTATGGAAAGTACCCGGATTTTCGGTTTCTTCCTTCAGTTTCGGTCGCGTTTTTTGCTGATGTGGAGAGGGACCCTAAGTGGTTCCTTTTACATAACGCATGGCAATTTTACTTGACTTATAGACCTAAATTTAATAAAGATAGCTCTTTCGGTCAAAAATTATTGGGTACCTTGTTTTTTTTTTTTATTTAACTGAAGTCACAAGACTCGCATGTTACTTGCAGTTTTGTTTGGTTTATCTTGTGTTCAGATATAGCGTAATTTAAATTTTTGCCAAGAGGAAAAACTATCGTGTTTTTTGAATGATCTGAAGATTTTAAAGAACCCTGTACATATGATCGTTTCAAAGGTATAATAAAAGCTTCAGTACCAATCAAATGAAAGGTAAGTTCATTATTTATTTTTATTTCACAAATGTCATGCATTAGCTAACGTAGTCCAATAAAATATGCTAAGTAATAAAGTGCTCGACGCCCAAAATAGGGCCTAAATAACGCCGAATTCCGTCGCTTAAAAGGAAGAAAAGTTGCAGGTAATTTTGCTTAAACATTCATTATTTATTACACTACTAAAATTATTTTGAAAATTGCACTAAGCATAACATTATTAGATTTTGTTTTCATTTTGTGTGAAGTAATGACAGTCTCATCCTTTTTACTTTCTTCTATATCTATTATATAGAAGAAAGTATTGGTTTCGTGAAAATTTTCGAATGTCGAATTTTGACGGATTTGCACGTTTTGAGGTGCGCTGAGTCCATTTCGACCATTTTTGGAAAATGTCTGTCTGTGTGTCTGTGTGTGTGTGTGTCTGTGTGTGTGTGAGTCTGTGTGTGTGTGACCAGTTTTTGTGGCCGCGCTAGAGCAAAAACTACTGCATGAAATCGAACAAAAATTTTTTCACATATGTACCACCATGTGAACTGGTGCACCTGACTTTGTTTAGCGAATTCCTCCAAGGGGGGTGGAGCAATCGCACGTGTTCTGCGCGTGGGTGATTGCTATATCTCAGGAAGTAACCGGCGGAATCAAACGAAAATTGGTCCATAGGTAGACCCTACCGAGTACAGGTGCTGATTCAATTTGCGTGTCAATATCTCGAAGGGGGGTGGAGCAATCGCACGTGTTCTGCGCGGGGGTGATTGCTATATCTCAGGAAGTAACAGGCGGAATCAAACGAAAATTGGTCCATAGGTAGACCCTATTGAGTACAATCGCTGATTCAATTTGTGTGTCAATATCTCAAAGGGGGGTGGAGCAATCAAAAGTGCTTATTTTGTCATTGCACCTACTGTATCTCGAGAAATATTGCTGAGATTTGAATGAAATTTGGAATAACACTAACCCAATAAGGAAGCAAGCATCGATTAAATTTTGGCGCCAATCGCCCCAGGGGGAGGGTGGGGTGATTTTTGCGCTTAGTCAACAATGCGAAAAATCAATTCATTAAAAAATCGCTTTCTCGCTATTTAATTATCAAAACAGCTGAAAACTTTCAATGATTTGAAATTTTTAAATGTTGCCAATTTCTTTTTACTAACAAATAAAATGTTTGCAATTAATCTAAACAAGGCTTTTGCAATGATTTCCAATTTCGCTCATTGATTCTGCATTTGCAGAGTTATTACGATAATTGGGAAATTGGAGCTGTTTCCAATTATTCGGGCGAGTACGTATTTTATTTTGTAACTGGAATTCATAAGATAGATATAGAAGAAAGTTTCGTGACGGCCACGACAGCTAGTTTCTGTTGTACCGATTACGTGTTTTTAATAAAAATGCAAAATAAATGAAAATTAATGTTAGTAAAGAATACATTGTCAGAATAATTAATTCTATACCTTGAAATGGCTTACAGCTATTTGGAGGCAACAGAGGATAAAATTTATCACTGAATTTTTGTTTAATGTCTTAAATAGATATTTTTGCTTCCAATAATTTTACAAAGCAAGTTTTGAAAACCAAGCCAAATACAACACAAAGTCTTCAGTGAACTTTTTAACATCTTATTCATTCACATGAAACAACATTTTTCATACTGTAAATGTATAAATTAAAAAAAATATATTTTAAAATTAAGAGTAAAAAACTTTTGTGGTCTATCAGTTCTTTTTGCTGCATTTTCTACTTTGAACGATACTTGTCAATAAGGCACAAAATATAGATACAAAATTAATAAATGTATAAAACACAGTGGTTTTTCATATCTGGCATGGATTAAAGAAAATATCAAGACCCTGCTAACATAAAGTAGATTTAAAAGTTAGCTAAATGCCAAAAAACATTTAAAACACATTGGCATTTTTAAAATTAAAATATAACAATTTATCATTCCAATTCAACAATTTACATGCATACATAAGTTTTCTTTGTAAGATTTTATGCTGATAAGATAGGAAAATGCTAGGTAGTGATTATTAATATTAAATATTCTTATCACAGAATAATTTTTGAGTACTATTATATGATTTAAATTGAAAAGCAATATAATGACAATATTGAAATAAAAAATGCATTCTATTTAGATGTCATATTATTATCTCAATAATGAAAAAATATATACGAACTTTTATCCATACCTTCTACCCAGTTGAACCTTTCGTTGTAGTTTATGTCTTCACTGTTCTTGTGAATGGGATTAGCTGTAAAAATAGTTAAGTAAAAAATGTTATGGACATGCACACACACACACGTATGTGTATACAAATGTGTGTGTGTGCTCGAAAAATCGATGAAAGGATAGAAACACATATGTTGTATTAAAAAAATAAACAGAAAAAACAGCTAAAACAATATTATAATATAACCTCATTTATAAGGACTACGAAGCAGGCCCGTCATTTGTAGGGAGAGAGGGGGAGGGGGGGAGTCAATGTGTCTACGTGGCAACCTAAAACTAGCTTGCCTTCACGGTTCAAGACCTTTTAGGGGCCTTCAGAAGTTTGTAGAGAATTACATGAAAGTGGACGTGGTTTTTGCTGATTTTTGGGGTAATTTACATTGAGTACATTACATATCCCTTCCCCCCGGAAAAGTTCGAAATTACGGGCCTGCTACGAAGGCAATGCTGGCAATAAAAACCATGTTTTGTGACAAAAGTACATGGAACTGTGTTTACAACACATTAAAAAGTAAAAATAAATGCTCACATTTTTTTGACAGAGAAGGGATCCTCTGTCTTCTGTTTTAAACCCGTGTAGCGTTTGAAAGAAGCACGTCAGTCAGAAATCCTTTATTATTAAGATATCAATAATAGACATAATAATGAAAAGCAAATGTTTATCCAGAAAAAAAAATAATCTGATGAAAATGTAAGCATATTTGGAACATATTTCTAAAGATTTGCAGAATATTTAAAGAAAACTAATGTAAAAAAAGGGTGGATTTTCTGCAGATCATACTGAAGACAAACAGATTTTTTCTGTTCTCTAAAATTCTGCAGGAATCTTTAAAAAAACTCCAGAAACCATTTTTTAAAAACTTTTTTTGCAGGTTATTTTTAGCTGGATATCGTACGTGGTACGTTCTTTGCAAGAGCGATTAAAAATTATTTACGCTTACATACAGTGGAAAAAAAAAGTTACACATTTCATTCGAATTATCCAAAAATCCCGATTAACGGGGGACGGATAAACGAGTTCTATTGTACTTTTAAAGCATCTGAAAAACTTTGTTTGAAAATTAGCAAGCAGATTTAAAGACATTATGGACAAATATTTGTATAAATAAGAAACGAAACGAATATTGAATAGGGCTCGCTTCAATGTTTACAGCAACTCAGTGCCTATAAGCCCCCAAAAAGGACACAATATAGTTTTTTCGAAGTTATTCAGAGCTTGAAAAATAAATTAGGGCGTAAAAAACTGACAGATTATATTTGTTTCAAAAACAAGCATAAAGGCATGTAAAAATAATGTTTTGAAAACTATGTATTCAATGTATGCTTGTATAAATCCAACACTATACTACAGGATTTCCTGTACCTACCACTATACGTAGTCGGGAGGGACCCTGAAGGCAGGGATTTTTATTTTATTTTATTTTATTTTACTTATTTTTTATTTTCCCTCCAGTCCAAGAGTCGAGTAATGCCTTGTTCATCTATCCCAGAGGTCAGAGGTATTGATTTGGAATGGCATCTTGGAAGACTTTGTGACCAAGACAGATTTACGTGCACAAGTCACTGTTAAAGAACACGGAAGATCTTTGACCGCCTGGCATCGAACCTACGACCCTCTAATTATGAGTCTAACGCCCTACTAATTAGATCATCAGGGTCAAAAAAAAAAAAAAAAATTCCAACGTCACAAGGCACAAATTTGAAAAGAAAATTATTTTGACGACTTTGGGACTAGTATTTATACTACTCTAGACCTATTTCTTAGCAAGGAAGACTCTTAGTGCCAGGCTCAATGCAAGATAAATATATGCTGTTATTTCCACGTAACATAAAAAAAAAATAAACAATAAGAGCAAAAATATCTTTTAAAATTGAAGCTTTGGTGCTCTTTTGAAAATAACCTTGATTGTGTTTCCCTCCTTTTGAATAATTAGAAAAGGTAATTGCCGGGCCGCGGATATGAGTTGGAATGCTTTTGAAAAACGATTGCGAATGTATCCCAATTTAACCAACACCTCCTAAATATTAAATGCCTACTGCTTTCTGGTTTTTAGAAAGTAAAATGTCTCCCTTCCCTTGGTGGTTCACGAAGCACTGCCATCTATCGGAGTTCTTCGAGACAGAGAAATTAACGATTGGTTGACTTCTAACTTTAAATTTAAAAATTAACCAATCAAAAAACTTAATTCGAATATTGTTTGGATTTATCACCATAACAACGGCATCATCGGATCGCCGCAAGGTGGCGCTCAAAGGGGAACAACGGTCTTCCGTATTGAAGCACATGTAGTAAACATTTGGTATTTAAGAGGCGTTGATTCAATTCAGTGCCAACTTTTCCTTTAACCGAAAAAGAGGGAAAATTTCTCTATGCCGAATGTCAACTTTACAGAAGAGCACCAAATTAAAAATTCTGTTCGACCATTGCTTAGTTATTTTTGCTCTTGTTTTTTTCCTTACCTTGTAAAGTCACGTTGACACTGGTGAGTCCAATTCTTACACTGATATCAGCATACAGCTTTTCTTTTGAGAATGCTCTGTATGGCGTGCTGATTGAACCTTCTGAAACATGCCAGTCTGTCCCATTGTTAGAAACTGAAATAAATTGAACTGCGGTTGAACTTGTATAGTACCATAACACTGAAATTGTTGTTGCAAATACATGTACAAATTACATTACACATTAGTGTGGGCCGAAAAAACACTTTTTTTTATTTCGAATTTGTAATAGCGCGGAAAAGTTGCGAATTATGAAGACAAAAAGAAGGAAAAAAAAATTATCGAAATCGGTTGATATCTTCCGATCGCGCATAAGGCCTAAAGTTTGACAAAAAATGAAAAAACTTCATTTTCGTGATTTTTTTTTTAAATTTTTGAATTGAATGTTCTCGTAATGTAATAGTGCGGAAACGTAGCTAATTGTGAAGACAAAAAGAAGGAAAAAAAATATCGAAATCCATTGATATCTTCCGATCGCGCATAAGGCCTAAAATTTGACAAAATATGAAAAAAAACTTCATTTTTGCGATTTTTTTTTTGAAACAATTTTAAATGAGATGTTTTCATATTTTTTCGCGCAAAAAAGGTGATAATTATGAAGACAAAAAGAGAAATAAAAAGGAGGAAAAAAATTATCGAAATCCATTAATATCTTCCGGTCATGACTAGTTCATAAACTTTGACAAAATATGAAAAAAACTTCAATTTTTGCATTTTTTTGTTTTAATTTTTGAGTTTGATGTTTTCTTAATACAATAGTTTGTAACGTTTACTAATATAGCCTTAAAACATTGTGTTTTAATTCGGTTTTGGTCAGTTAATATCTTTCGGTCGCGCATTAACCCCAAAATTAACCAAAATAACAAAAAAAGTTACATTTTTAAGCGTTTTTGGTTTTTGATGAATAATTTTTTGTGAAACAACCGTAGTATTTTTTGACACAGACTGACAATAAGATAGAAAAACAAACTACCACAGGTTCAGTCGATGTTATCCAGATGCGAAAAGCCTTAGAAATTCTCATGCCTCAGACGTCGGGCAGCAGTCCAGGCAACGTCGCTTGCCTGACAACGACTCTCTTCCACTCCATCGTCGCCTTCCTAGGAACATGTCAGCTGTCTGCCTATATTGGTTTTTCAGTCTGTGTTTCTATGTAGTAATCGCAGTGTACTATTATTTAGTTCAATCTAGCTGTTTTGATTTTGAAAATCTTGTAGTCTTCTGTAATGATGTAGTTTCCTGCTGTAAGTGGACTCTGTGATTTAACAAAAAGTTATATAATAACAAGACAAATACTCTAATAACAAGACAAATATTTGGCTGCCCCACTTTTGGCACTCCAAAGAACTGCCATCAAACTAACTGCCTGCTGGCGAAGACACCATTATTAATTTCTAGTGCCAAATTGACCCTTCCTTGAGTACAGTACCTAATGATGTCCTTGCCAGTGGACGACTTGTTTGATGGCAGTTCTTTTGGAGTACCAAAAGTGAGGCAGCCAAATATTTGCTTGTTATTAGAGTATTTGTCTTGTTATTACATAACTTTTTGTTAAATCACAGAGTCCACTCACAGCAGGAAACTACATCATTACAGAAGACTACAAGATTTTCAAAATCAAAACAGCTAGATTGAACTAAATAATAATACACTGCGATTACTACATAGAAACGCAGACTGAAAAACCAATTTTGGCAGACAGCTGACATGCTCCTAGGAAGGCGACGATTGGGTGGAAGAGAGTCGTTGCCAGGCGAGCGACGTTGCCTGGTTTGCTGCCTGACGTCTGCGCAAGAGAGTTTCTAAGGCTTTTCGCAACTGGATAATATTGACTAAACCTGTGGAAGTTTGTTTTTCTATCTTATTGTGAGTATGTCTCAAAGAATACTACGATTGTTTCACAAAAAATTATTCATCAACAACCAAAAACGCGTAAAAATGTAACTTTTTTTAAAATTATTATTTTGAGTAATTTTGGGGTTAATGAGCGACCGGAAGATATTAACTGACCAAAACCAAATCAAAAAACAATGTTTTAAGGCTATATTAGAAAACGTTACAAACTATTGTATTACGAAGACACCAAATTCAAAAATTAAAAAAAAAAAAAAAAAAATATGCAAAAATTGAAGTTTTTTTCATATTTTGTCAAAGTGTAGGCCCTAGACACGACCGGAAGATATTAATCGATTTCGATAATTTTTTTTCTCTTTTTTATCCCTCTTTTTGTCTTCATAATTATCAACTTTTTCGCGCGAAAAAAATATGAAAACATCTCATTTAAATTTTTTTCAAAAAAAAATCGCAAAAAGGAAGTTTTTTTCATTTTTTGTCAAACTTTAGGCCTTATGCGCGATCGGAAGATATAAACCGATTTCGATAATTTTTTTTTCCTTCTTTTTGTCTTCATAATTCGCAACTTTTCCGCGCTATTACAAATTCGAATTAAAAAAAAGTGTTTTTTCGGCCTACCCTATTACACATACCTAATAGGACTAAAAGTATAGGGCCCTATTTACCAAAAAACTGAAATAATTTTAAATATTTGAGTCAACATCGAAAGGTTAATCCTCTTAGAAAAAAAAATTCTTAAAGTTTTGAGCTTTTAAATTTTTTTATTACCTTCACTAGCTAATTCTCACTACAATAACATGCACTCGATGCAAATTTTATCTAAATTTTCGCGTTAAATCTGCATTAAATTTCGAATGCGATGAACTAGCAAGGTCCAAGAAAGTGCCAGTTTGCTAAGTTACTATTACTACTGTTTTAATTTTCTTATGATATCAGCAAAATTTATTTTTACGATTGCCTAATTTGTCATTTTGTTGCAACACGTAATTGTATATTTTACTAATATTTAGTACTTCCTTATGGAATAAAATCATTAATTGAAGTCTACTTGTGAAATCTTTTTTCAATCATGAAACCAGGCCCGTCATTTAGGGGAGGGCAGGTGGGGGGGGGGGGGTCAGTTGGCCCCCCTGACTTTGGAAAATCAATGTATTGGCATATAAGTGGTCGTGGTTTTTGCTACTTTTTGGTAAATTTTACATTATGTATGCACCCTTTGCCCCCCTCTGGAAAAATTCGAAATGACGTCCCTGCATGAAACTATTGATTTCGTAGTATGCAATGTTTTTTTTTTCTTTTAAGAAAATTATTTT
Organism: Uloborus plumipes; assembly: GCA_038373865.1. Taxonomy (NCBI): domain Eukaryota; kingdom Metazoa; phylum Arthropoda; class Arachnida; order Araneae; family Uloboridae; genus Uloborus; species Uloborus plumipes. Next base: position 28,019 of record JAXGGA010008990.1, read on the forward strand.
GCACGAACCTTTTGAATGGGTTTTCCTGTGTAACTGTCTTAGTCCCCCTTCGAATCAAGAGCTCAGATTCGTTCCGCAGGTTTGCTTTGAGGAAACAAAGAATAACATAATGTTCTTTTTTCGAAACATCCAAAGAATGATGTACTGTCCGTCCTTGAAAACAGCGCCTAGCACTCGGGAACCATTCCACTTAAAGAGGGGTGATGGGTTGTGAGTGGGAACTATCCGACGTTTTCAATTTAAAACTTGCATTTTTGTTGTCCTTTTGACACATTCAACAAAACTACATATTTAAAATTAGCATCGCTCTCTATGTTCTTAGATACGACTCAAAATGCATCTTATTATTTCTCCCCTCATTGTTATCTTACCTATCACCCCTATCTTGGTAAGATCAGAGAAGACCCGACGCATGCGTTAATACACGGAAGGTTTTTCCAAAGAAAATCAGACAGTACATGTTTTCTACCAATTTATATGTTTTCTAAAAATTCATCGAGGACTACAGGCGAAAACCGACAGCCCTATTACGACATCAAAAGACTTGAATTTCACCCTTGTTTTGAGTGCATCTGTCTGGAATACCCACTGAAGACCCTCTCATTGAAGCTGGAATTACCTTCACAGTGGCTGCTAATACTAATTTTGAACCAGCGAGAGTCCGAATATAGGGTGGATACGACTCACCTCGTATAGCAGGGGTGGCCAACCTTTTTTGGGAGAGTGCCACTTTCAGGGGGAAAATAGTTCTGCGTGCCACTTTCAATTTTTTGAATAAATTGAAAAATGTGAAAAGGTGAGAAAATGCTATTTATAGGCTTTTTTTTTTTTTTTGGTTTTTACTCACAAACAGCACATCTTTTCTATATAAATCCGCAGGTGTATCCATCCCTTCCCCCACCCCAAAATGATTATCCCCTCCCCACATGCTTCAGAGCAACTCAAGAACAAGGAACCCCCCCCCCCTTAAAAACACTCTTCCTAAATTCAGTTTGTTTCAAAATCAGGGTTTGAAAAAACCCCCTTTTTTTTTGAAAAAAGCTCAGCCCGCCTAGGATTTTAGTCGTATATCCAAGTTTTTTCTAGTTTTGGATGAAAACCCCCTGAATTTTTTCAGGTTTTTTTCAGAAATATTTTTAAAACCACTCATTCTCTACTAAAACATTATATACCCAACTACAGCTTGCTACTTTAACTTTTCCTGAAGTCAGGGGAGCCGTGAAGAGAGGTATCCAAAGCCTCCGAGTTTTTATTCTTCAATACGTTTTTACTAAAAAAGAAAAAAACTCGTACCTTTATTTTCTATTTTTTTTAAAAACTTGGTCAAAATGCCGCCCCCTGGCTGCTGCGCCCGTGGCAAGAGCCACTCCTCTGCCAACCCCTAGCTACGCCACTGATAATACGCACACTGAAACAAATTCTCAAATTCTCCAAACATTACGTATTTCTAAAAACTCTCTTTAGAAATTCACTTTTGAGAAACGCATAACATTCTCTTAAATGCACTCACAAGTAGAATATGGAATTGTTAAACAATAGCTCTCAATCTCATTTTTGGCCGGCCCGCTGAAAATTTTTAACTGAAGCTCAAATTTCCTGTGCCTTTCCTGTAATCAGACCAGGGCCGTCATTTCAAGTTTTTCCAGGGGGGGGGGGGGGGCAAAGGGTCCAAACACAATGCAATTTCATCTGAAAACGCCAAAAACCTCGCCCACTTATATGTAAATACATTAATTTCTCAAAGTCAGGGGGGGGGGGGGGGCAATTGACCCCCCTAAATGACGGGCCTGAATCAGCCTTGATTATATTGACTGTATTTTTTATGTCAATATAATTACAATTAAAAATTAATCAAGGTATTTTTTTAGTGGTAGCCAAGAGCCTGAACTCATTATTTTTTTTCAATTATCTGATAATTCTTCGCGTGCCACTATGAATACCTTGCCGTGCCACTCTGTGGCACGCGTGCCGCGGGTTGGCCACCACTGTCGTATAGTAAGGGTTTGTTAAATGTAAAGCTGCTTTAGTTGCTAAATTTAAGGAAAAAAATGCTAGAAAATGTCATACAATGTTTCGGTATGATAAATGAATGCTTAAATGTATTTTACTCTCATGAATTATGCTTTGTTAATTACTGCTTGAGTAGTATTTATTTCATAATTTGAGATGTCAAACTGCACATATTCAGGAGCCTTTTAGCAATCAAATTGCAATTCTTTTGAGGTATTTCAAACCAATTTTTCCGAAATTTTCTTTTGTTTAAAGTTATATACTCAGTGGCTCAGCGGTTAGAGCTTAGCACTTCCGTGCCGCAGACCCGGGTTCAATTTCCGGGTTGGGCACGGTGGACTCAGTCTTTCATCCCTTCATTGGGTATGTAATGAGTACCAAGCTTATTTGGGAAGTTGCGCCCCTGAGTTCTTTTTTTTTTTTTTTAAATTATCGCAGGATTTGTTTTGCACTTCTTTACGCCATATACTTCTATATTGCAGTATACTGCAAGAATTTCTGACAGCATGAGTAACTAACTGCATGTTTTATTTTTCATAATATTCATGGTATCAAGTACCGTTTACCGGAGCGAATACAAAATCAAGCTTTGCGGCTGGTTACTGGGACATTAAAGTCTACATCGATTTCTGCCTTGCTTGCTTACTCGAGTGAAATGAACTTTGAGTACAACATCACGAAATCCACCTTAAAACTTTACCAAAAGCTAAGAAGAATGCCCCATAGTACTCAGTGGGCAACCTCTGGCTCCTCCCCACGCAGACTGAAGACTCAAGAAGGATTCCTCCAAGCTGTGACACGAGAAATATTACAATTTGACCTTCCAACAGAAGCCGAGCCCTTGATGCCACCTGCTAATCCAATTGAAGTACATCAAATTACTTATTGCCTGAATCTACTTCAACAAGTTTCAAAGGCACTGGACTGTTCTGAGGCCTTATTAAGTGCAGGTATGGACACAATCCACATCCGTTTCCCTATTAATGAATGGATACATGTATATACAGATGGCTCGAAGCTGGATGCCTGCGGTAACGCGGGAGCCGGCATATATTCAGAATATTTCTCACACTACCTGTCTCTTAACCCCTTGAAAACTGCATTCGATGGAGAAGTTGAAGCAATAAGAGCGACCTTGCTGAGACTTAATACCCAGCCATCTCTATTTGAGCGGGCCGTTATTTTCTCGGACTCGCAAGTAGCTATCCTTGCAATTGCAAACTGCTGCCAAGCCCCTGACTCCGCTACTATACAGCAGTGTTGATCCCCTTTTCGGAGTCTTCAAAAAAATATGCAAAACGGTTGTGATTCAATGGTTTCCCTCTCACTGCGGCATCCCCGGCAACGAGGCAGCAGACGGCCTTGCCAAAAAGGGGTGCACCATTCTGCAGACATCCTCGGAAAAATTTTGCTATAAAATAGCTGCCTCTAAAATTAACCAAGTTAAAAAAAAAATCACATACTTCCCACCTAGTAGAAATAATAAAAGATGAATCTTGGAAAACCACCATTCACAATCTTCCAGACTACCCCAGGTACAAGGTTTCGCTGCCTTCCGCATGACGACACTACACGACTGCCTCAATGCACATTTACACTGGCTAAAGATTGTTGATAGCCCTGCTTGCCCCCTATGCAGCGGCCAGCAGGTGATGACTGTGGACCACCTCCCTCGATGTCCCGCGCTAAAAGAACTTTCCATCTACTCCAGATATTGGGAAGCTAGAGAGCTGTTGTCTAGACTTGCGCCATGAACTTTGTAATATATATTCTCTCTGTATCTTTTCTTTTGTTTCTTTTACGGTGAAAGAATTGTGTTCCTATTCACCTGCTGCATTAGAAATTAAAAAAAAAGTACCGTTTAGCTAAGATACGTATTTACATTCAGTAATTAGACCGAAAGTACAACTTTTTTGTATGATATAATATTCAACGCTTGAGGAATGTCTGTAACTACATACCTCGGGAGGATATCCGTAGTTGTAGTAGTAGTCAATTCAGCAAGATATGTTTTTGCACTGAATCTTTTTGCCTTTTTCTATTGATCTAAAAAATGAAAAAGCCTTCCAGGGAAATATAGGCTTTTTATCATAAACAATTTTCAAAATATCAATGGCCAACGATTAAACAACTCTTTGAAAATGCTAAATTGGCAACACTGCTTAAAGTGAAGGTAAACACTTGGGTTATAAGTTTTAAGTTACCATCCCAAGCTGGGAGGCTAAGGCAGAACTACAAGCCTGTACGACAGCCGGATTGCCATACTCAGAGACTGCAGTTTTTCAATTGTTTTGTGCACATCAGTACCAATTCAGTGTATTGGGCTTTGCAGCATCTGAATATTGTAATTGGACTGTCATATATGTTTTTAATTCTGCTTTAGCTACGGCTTGGTGCGGTAACAAACAGCTTGAAGCACCTATTCACATAGGGTGTGCGCGGAACAATGATGTATTATAAAGCGAAATTAAATGTGTTACTGAACAATGGAGTGAAACGATAAAATGTTTAACGTACTTCGTGAACTATAAATATGCATTTGTTATTGGTGCATGAGTTCCAGTTTTACCATTTAAAAATAAACTAGTAACAGGTTATTTCTTAGTACGCAGTCCTCATGTATGTCGAAGCTGATGGCTTCTGTATAAAAAAAGGTAATTTCTTGAAGGAGTTTGATTTGACTGTAATGTTGTTTTTCGAACATTAATAGTGTGTGTGTTAACCAGTGGTCGGAAGTAGCGCGCTACAAGTAGCGAAACTACTGTAGTAGCTACATTTTTTAGTAGTTTGTAGTGTAGCGCACTACTTTTTTGAAAAAGTAGAGTAGTGAGTAGCGCGATACAAAAAAATAGTAGTTTGTAGCGATTTCTGGAAACTACTTTTAAATTAGAAAAATAAATAAATAAATGAAAAAAATTTAAAAAAAAAGAACGAAGGAAAAAAAACAAGGTTTTTCTTGTAGCGAATATTCGTAAATATTGTAAAAAAAATCTAAAAAGGATAAATTTTAGCAAAAAAAAAGGAACAAAAAGGAAAAGTAACAAATGAATTCAAAGACAATTCCTATTTTTATTCCATATTCGAATGAGGTAATTTTTTAATCTAAACCACTTTTCGAATTTTTTCGGTCGATCTTCAATCGGTGTATTCTTGTTATTTATTTATTTTTTAAAAAGTAGCGAAGTAGCAACTACATTTCAAAAGTAGTGTAGCTCGCTACATTAAAAAAAAAGTAGTTGTAGCTGTAGTTAACTACATTTATAAGAAAGTAGTTGTAGTTGTAGTTCGCTACGAAAAATATGTAGTTTTTCCTACCACTGGTGTTAACTATGTCTCATCCTGATTCAATACTACTAAACTCAGTGTCGCAACAGACCGGGCCAAGGCTTGTCTCTGTTCCTATTTCAGTTTTCTCGACTTACCCAGGGTTCCAAGGCAGATGTCCATGTGGTCAGCCGAACCCACGGGTTAGGTTCCCAAGTATGTTTCGTACTCATTTTATTGACCCACTGAAGGAATGAAAGGCTGAGTAGCAAATGCCCCACCCGGGAATTGAAGACAGGTCTATGACGTGGAAGCGGGAAACGCTATTCACTGAGCCTCTCGGCTTCAATCCTGATCCAATAGCTTTTTTAAATATACATAATAACACACGTGCTAGTTAAGCAAAACAAATATCTATTATTCGTTATAGTTAAAGGGAGATAATATTAGTTATCATACTTTTTCAAATTTTAAATTGTGGTTTTTACTGTGGAAAATATATCGAATGAAAAGGTACACAAATGCATTTCTGTTTGAATTGTGACCCGAAATAATATGAGAATCATGAAGGTATATCGAGATTAAGAAAACGTCAGGGAAAGTTTCCGCACAGCATAAGCGAAGGATCATTTTTCTTTTTCATTGGCCATGCTCCTTATTTAACAGCAAAAATGCAGCCTGCATCCGGTCATCAAGAAGGAATAAAATAAAATGCAAATTAGTAATGTTAGTTAATAATTGAGGGTGATGCTATTACGCGAGAATAATAGATAAATTTCTTACAGCGTGTCACTTCCTTCAGGGAAAAAACTGTTGCATAACTCATGTCCTGAAAAGTAACCAATAAAAGTCCATATTCTATTTTTGATTAAAGTGAAAATTTAGCTTTCGACTGTCTTTATTGTATACTCGACAAATTATTAATGCTGGCTGGTGGTGTGGAGGGGGTGAGAATCAGTAATTCAACGTATTTACTTTTAGTTTCAAAAATCTAACTCTTCAACAATTACATACTTTTTTGCACTGTGCTGAATTAACGACGTCTAAAAACAATTAAGCCTACTAATATATTAAATGTTCGCGCAAAACATGTGTACGATCACACACACACCTTCTTATTTATACACTGAAGTGTCCATAGTCATGGGATATCAATATGCAAATGTAAAGATGACAGTAGTATCACGTATAAAGTGAATGAACGGGAAGTGCAATGACAGCGCTTTCATTTGTGTTTAAGCGTTTCAACTTAAAAAGGTTCCTGATATGCTGGCTGCTCGAACGTAATTAGTAAACTTAGAACGCGGAAAAAAGTAGTTGAAGCTAGACGCATCAGACATTTCATTTCAGAAATTGTTAAGCAATTCGGCATTTAGAGATCCATATTGTCAAGAGTGCCGAGAATATCTGATTTCAAACGTAACCTTGGTCAATGCAGTAACCCGCCTGCACGTAGCGACCGAGATTAGTGACGAGCGCGTTGAACTGTCAGAGTCAATAGACAAGCAACACCGCGTGAAATAACTGTTGGAATCCTTGTGGACGTGCGACGGACGTGTGCGTTTGGACAGGGTTGCTAAATTTGACTTTAATAGGCTACGCTACGCTGTTCAAACTACAGGTTGCACAAGGCACCTTTAAGGGTGAAACGTTGTAGCACCAGCGGTACCCCGTGAGGTGTGCCACTTGACCCCTTATGGCACCCTTGAAGTCTACTTTCGGTTTGCATGTGGTACCGTGGTACCTTATGGGTGTCTTATGGCACCCCATGGGTGATCCATGGCACCCTGAAGAGCCAAATGGCACTTTCAAGGGTTCCACAGGGAGTCAAATGGTACCCCTCAGGGTGTACCTCTGGTGCTACAACGTTTCACCCTTGTGCATTGTGCAACCTGTGGTTTTAACAGTGTATGGCAGCAGAGGACCGTCAAACAGTGCAAAATCACTTGCAGCCGTCTCTCCTAGCCAGTGCTGTAATTGAAAAAGTATTTGGAGGAACTCATCTTGAGGTTTGGGAGACTCATTTATAGAAAATATAGTTTAAAACCAGTTTACATTATACTTGTATCTTTTTTACAATAAAAAACTAAATATTCCAGGGAACAGCTTCCAGCCCAAGCGCCTTCTTCAACTGTGTTTCTGATCCTTTATGCCCGTAGTGCCCAACCTACGGACTTCGTGTGGCAGCGAAGCTGACCCATGTATGCCGCGATATTTATGACTTTAAAAACCAGGATGAAATTATAAACGAGATTGATTTAATAGACAATAAATGATATTACTTACTGCTATATAAAAAATACCTTACCTGTACTGCGTAAAAACATCTGTACAATCGAATTTTGCTTTGCATGAACTTTATTATAAAGAACATTTTATAATAGAAGAAAGAAAAGATGTGAGTGTACGTGCGTTTTTTTTCTTCCAATGTTTAAGTTTAGAGTGCCAAATACATGTTTTGTAAATTATTCTCGTTATCATACGTTCTTTTGCTAGTTATTAATCACTTTCTCTGGTTTTGTAAAATTGCGATACTGGTAATATTAAAATGCCCAAAGCTTCTAGAGTAGCAGGGCTTAAGTTCTAACGAAAGTGTCATTCCATATCAAATCGATCAAAAAAGTGGGGTTTTCAAAGTGACCCGTTCCTATTTTTCCAATATTTTGTACAGTGATTGTACTTGGGATTATAAGTAAAAATCTAAGTTTTTAGATTTTTAAGACAAATACTTTTTGATTGGGAGTGATCCCAAAAAATCAAATTTAGATAGATGGGAAACGTTTTGAATACATGTAACTTTTTTTTCTAATTGCACTACTGCAAAAACTGGATGTCATTTTGAAGGTCTTGAAATAAGCATTAACATGATATATTACATGACACAAAAATAAAATTTTTAATTTTGAAGGTCATTCAAATTGACCTTTGACCTTGAATATATCTGAAGGTTACTATTTTAAAAATCTGAAAAAAATATATTTTGTGCACACTATTATGTACTTTATTTGTGCTAAGTGTCAAGTTGGGATAGCAATATGATCAGATTTTATTTAAACTTTACTGTCACTCTGTACGGCCAAAAATCAAATATCATCAAGTATTTGTGCCCAAATGCGTTATGATCATATAGATAATCATCATAAAAGAATGAAACAATCATTCAACCTTATATACAATAAGAAGATTAAGTTTAGAAAGTACTAGCTAGGTGGCACGGCGCTGCACGGGCTACCTTAGAAATGAAAGCGATGTCACGTGATGCATCCGCTTTCGGCTGAACAATAAACTCGCCGCCACGGCGACTCACAACGCCCAACGCGCTCTGCACACAGTTGCCAAAACAATACTTTTTATGAACGCCATCTCTCAAAAAGAGTGGAAACTAATCCGCTCGTGCTTTTCGACCATTATTATTTTTAAACTGTAATAATATCTCAGGAAAAAAGCGTAATGCTATGTAGCTAAAGCCTTTCTGATAAAATGGACTATTTAACACATTTCTGTCAGAAAAGAACTAACATTTGTGTAAGAAAAGAAGTAAGGTTCTCACAAGATCTTAAGAGAATTCAAAAGTTGATCTATCAATATATTACAGCTGCTTAAATATGATATTTTCAACGCCATTGTACTTATAAAAAATTGGATAATTTTGCGACATATTTTTTTATCCTGGACATTCACTGCATTTCCAAAGCAACGTGTTGGCTGTGCTGGATTGCATATCATCATTGGTAAACAATCTTTGCGTCGGTGTAAAAATTTACATTAATTTTCTCAAATTTTACTGGAACAGCAGTCAACGTCAGTTTTAAGTTTTGATGAATTAAGTTCTGCTGGGCGTAGCGAGCCGCCGTGGCGGCGAGTTTATTGTCCCACCGAAAGCGGATGCGTCACTTGAGATCGCTTACATTTCTAAGGTAGCCCGTGCAACGCCGTGTGCAACTAGTACTTTATAAACTTAATCCTCTAATTGTATATAAGGTTGAATGATTGTTTCAATCTTTTAATGACGATTGTCTGTATGATCAGAGCGCATTTGGGCACAAATCCTTGATGATATTTGATTTTTGGTCGTACAGAGTGACAGTGAAGTTTAAATGAAATCTGATCCCATTGATGTCCCAACTTAACACTTAGCAAAAATAAGGGACATAATAGTACGCACAAAATGTATTTTTTTCAGTTTCTTAAAATAATAACCTTCGGAGATATTCAAGGTCAAAGGTCAACTTGAATGACCTTCAAAATTAAAAATTTTATTTTTGTGTCATGTAATATATCATTTTAAAGCTTATAATGTATGCTTTCAAAATATATAAAATTTAAGCTTCTAACTTGATTGGTTATGGTCAGTCAAGTATGAGCCGTGGGAGCAAAGCATTAAAATTTTCATCCCTCATATCTAAAAAATTACAATAGCTAGAGGATTAACATTTGCTATTAATATACCACATAGTAAGTGGGAATGCACCTGTAAAATATTGTAACAATCCGAGACTACTCACTCGAAAGGTGTGTGACTTGACATGGAATGACCCAAAAAAAGTGTGGGATCAGTTTTCAGAACTTTTTTAACTAGCTTTTTAAATGGCCGTGATTTCGCCTATTAAGACAAAATTTACATTAAATTGCAAAGAAGTGCTGGAGCTGAGCTCCTTTGAACTCACATGAAAAATGAAGAGTGAGTAGCAGATAAGTAGGAAGGAATGTATGTCAGGGTTTTTCTTATTAGTACCGCTGGTTTTGAGACAATCTTTTATTTCGAGATTGTTTTAAGACTCCTCCGTTTTTTCACTAGCTTGCCAAGCATCGATCTTTGTTTCATGCACACTCACATGAAGTGATGAACCGTTGAATTTAAAGATTTGAAATTGCTTGGTGAAATTATTAGTACTAGGAAGCGAAGCATTAAAGATTAAAAGCGAATTTCTATCTCAATATTGACAGTTGCTACTGGTAAAATGATAAGAGCACTTATTCATCTCAAATAAGAGCAAAACGCATTATTATACCTTTTAATTCTCATTTGTTTGGGTGTCTTACATTCCTAAAAATATATGAAGGAATGCATACCTCTTAAATGTCACTTTATGGTGGTAGATGCCGATTAAAATGTCATTACTTTTTTTTTGACACGCTCTATATTATTACTATAACAGCCTTTAGCTATTCTATATAATATACCGGGCGCTGTAAAAGAGTATTCATAAACATTTAAAGAAGGTAGATAACATAGAAATAAATCAAAATCACATTGAAATGTTTGACCGGAACTGAAAGCATCTACTCGGACGAGAAGACAAATTCCACGGCTCTCCACTATTTAGTTGGCAGGATTTTTTGTGGGACTTGTGTCAATCAGATTGCTAGTGCTGCTGATCAGTGTATTGTGAGAGATAGGGACACTGGTTGTGCACACGTAATATCAAATGTCGATTATCGTTGGATAGATTTCTTCAATTTGTTTTTACCTTTTCCTTTCTGAACCTTGCTTATTTTATAGCCTTTTAAGTTGTAGTTTTCGACCAAACATTCCAGCGTTATTTTGGTTTGTTTTGAAGTTTTCTACCTTCTGCTTAAGTTTGTAAATACTCTGACAAAGTTCCATGTATATAATGAAGTATTGTAGCTATTGCAAAACGAATATGCTGATGAAAAATATCTTGGGATTATTTATTGTTCTACGAAAAGAAAATTTTACGAGCTTGGAAAGGCAGAGGCATTTATTGTGAAAATAGTCATGGATAAATGCCAAAAGATTTGGGGGTGGTTTCGCGTATTAATCAGGTTTGGTGTGCCTATAAAACTGTAATAAAAGTAGCAGCATTAAGATTTGGATAATGTTGTTACAAGGAAATAATTACCACTTACTGTTAGGTTTTTTAATTGACTCGTGACTGCTAAAAGACTTTCCAAAGGCAGTAAACAAAGTTTTAGGTACACATACCCAGGTAGCACAAATAACCTTTAACCTTTTAACTGTCATGCCCGAGATAGTCTCGGGCACAGCTGGTTTTCGAAAATGTCACTCCCGAATATTACTCGGGGTAATTTCTTTTTTTGAGTGCATCGTATTGTTATACCCGAATATATATCGGGAGACGTTTTTTTTCGGCTTCATCTCTTTGTCAAACCCGACTGTTTCTCGGGTTTGTGCTTGGAAAAGTGTTAAAAATCAAAATAACTTGACAGTTAAAGGGTTAAACGTTTTATAAACGTTTTTAAGCGGTTGTTACAACGTTAATGACCATTTTAAAACCTTTAAAAAATGAAGTGTGCTACTTGGGTAATTAAATATAGTACTAATCTAATAATCATCGTGAAAGATAACTTACGTAAAATTACAGCACCAACAAAGAGGCTCGTAGTGACTGTTATCAGGGTTGAGACTCTCTAGGATGAAATACAAAGAAAATGAATCAGATACAACATTGTTACCATTCCTTCGGACAATGATTTTAGCGTTCGAATTTCTGTGAATTCTACCAACCAACACCTTGAGATAAAATCTCTCTCTCTCTTATTTCAGTTCGTGAAAAACTATGTAATAAGAAAATTGATTACATTGCAGCGGCCTCTATTTTAGAATTTTCTGAAGAACAAAGTAAAAGAAAATTTTGAAAAATGATCTTGCATAAATAATACTCTATTCTACGACCGATGAAATGGAAAGACAACATCCGGTTCACAAGTGTGAAACGGCCGTGTCGATTAGCTTACAGGGATGCTAGTTTACCGAATTCGAAGGAGGGACACTTTGAAATAACCGAAACATTTGCATAAAAATTTTCTTTTGTCCTTTCTTCTTTCATTCATCAAGAATCGTTTTAAGGGGGTCTAGTACCCTTTAAGGGTTCAAAAAATTGATTTTTTTTGTATTTAACTTTTTTTGGAAGTGGAAAATAATGGGAGCATTTTTTAAAAACCCCGTGATAAAATTTTCAGTTGAACGGAAGATATGAGGAAAACAGCACTAACCGAATTTTGCAAATCACGTTTATTTACCATTATGATATATGTTTAACACTGACTTTTAAAGTTGATTTACGCGAAACTACGTTTTTTACTCGTTGCGTGCAGTATTTCTCGGAAACGGATAATCTCAAGTGCACGAAACTTTATGCAAGTATTCATGTGCTAATTTAGCTTAATTTAAAGAAACAAAATTTTTCTTGTGTTGAAACTTTTCGAATTGTAGCTATAGAACGTTTGAAAAAATGTATCAAAATTCAAATTTTGAAAGTAAAAATTTAATTTTGTAAGTGAAAATATTTTAGCAATCTGATTCTTCGTCATTTTAAACATACGTTATTTTTCTACTCTAGAAAAAAAAATAGGTAAATATCTTGTTTCACAAAAGAATAATGCTGCGCGCAGTATGTTTTAAGTTATCGGCTAACAATAATTCTATTTTATTAAAATAATTGCTTAAAAACTTCAAAAAACACCCGTGATTTACATTTTGGCATCAAAAAGATTAATAGAGTTGCCTTAATACTTGTATTAAATTTCATGAAATTATAACTAATAGATCTTGAAACAAGTCATTTTTAAGTTAACCAATTTTTCGCTACATTTTCTTCACCGAAAGTATACCAGACTCATTAACTGGCCTCTTAACAATTTTTCACGGCAGCGCACTGTAAAATGAATTGTGTGACCTTACTCCATATTTACGGTGGCAGCAGTGCTGCCTCTACTGCTATGGGGTAACTCAACCGATATATCTGATGAAAAGTAACACATCACTTGTGGAAGTGATGAAAGTAACACATCACTTGTGTGTTTCACCATGGTAATGTAACATATCGTAACGTTTCACCAATTTATGCGTAAAGTTACGCCAGAATTGTATGTCAAAAGAAAGAAGAATAAAAAAGAGCATTCACCAGGCTGGAAGATTACTTTCAATTATTCGTCTATTTAATGTTTGTCAGGTTCATGCTTTCCTACTATCAATCGGCTTTATACAAATTCGTAAGTTATTTTAATTACACACGATAGTATAGAACCCCGAAACGTGAACTTACGGAGTACAGAGAGCTCTCAAAGCATGCGCGTTTGTCCACTCGGCCGGTTATGGCACATCTTGATTTCGTTCATAAGACTTTAAGAGCTCTGCGCGGATGTTTGTCTTCACGCATGCGCTTTGAATATGCCCCAGTAATTTTAACGCTTGGTGGAACTTTACACAGGCTACGTGAAACTTTCCTCCAACGATTCGAGTTTTCTTAAAATTGGAACAGCTTACACTAGAATTTGTGTAACGAAACACATTATTATTATTTTCAATGATAGTAAAACATTTTTTTTTCTTCAAATTTATAGTAACCTAGTTGTAGTATTCACCTCACAATATAAAAACACGATAATAAAAAACAATAAATAAATAAAAAATCCTTTACTGACTAACTCTTTCGATGTATTTATTCTTTCCATTAATCTGAAGGTTTTTTCCGTTGAAAATGTAAACCGTTTACAAAAAGCCATTAGTAAGTGAAGGACACACTTAGGGTAAACGAAATCGTTTCTCGTGGAACATCAGCGCTTCACTGATGGACCTTAACCGACGCGAAATTCTACGTAGACATTGGCAACATGTCTTGATCGTTTGCGAGTCGAGTATGTGGTTGGCGACTTGCGTGAGGAGCTGAGGGATGATGAATGAAGTCGTTTAGGGGGCAAACCTTGAACCATGTGAATTAACCTGGAGCAGTAGTTAGGCCACGGCTGCTATCGAATTGACAAATGTCCAGTGAGGAAAAGTCTATTTGAGAAAGGGGGGGGGGATAAAATTTGATGTGCGTGTTTTGTAAAGCTAGAGACTGAAAATATCTGATAGTGGCCAGTGGCCAGTAAACCCATAAAAGTTGGTGCCTACTTTGGCGTTGTTGGTGGCCACTTTGCACCAAGTTCCAAAATTGTAATCCCACTTCCCTTCATACTGCATACAGTAATATTACGTTATGTACTTGCATATATCTTAACTAAATTACTATACATGAAAGAAAAATGTTAGAAAAAACTAATAAACCTTTTCTGAAAAAGAAAATTATTTCTTTTAAAAGCCAAATAATAAGATACTATGCAAATAAAGCAAAAACTAAACACACTTGCATACTTGAAGTTTTAAAAACATTTAATTTAATTTGCTGATTAATCATCAATTTTGTCATCTTTGACTATTTTTCCAACAAAGTTTCTTTGCATTTTCTAAATTGAAATTATGTATTTAGATGTTATGTATAGCAGATGGGACGGATTTTCTCTTCAAGTCAACATAGGCCGCCAGTGACGATGCTAAGGGCCGTTTTCCTTTCATAATCAGCGCGATGCATCAGCAATTTGTATTTTTGTTCAGAAAAGTAGGTCGCCAGTTTTGCTATCAATATAACATCTTGTAGTCGCCAAAAAATAATTTTTAGTCGCCACTGGTGAGTGGCGATCGCTAGTCTCGACCTTTAGTGTTTTGCTAATTAAAAGGTTAAAAACTAGTAGATGTTTCCTAGGCCAAAAAAATAAATAAATATAATAAATGTTTCCCTTTCCGCCCATAAACCAGACTTCAGTTTTTCCATCTCATCCGTGGTTAGACAGTACATCATACTTTTAGCATAGAATCAGTCGGGAAAAAAGGAAACAGAATTTCAATGTTTCAATTCGAGAACTTTCCTTTCCTTCGGATGGATTGAGAAATAAAATTTTGTACATAAAATAAGCTTTCAATCAACGTACTACAAATTTCAAGAGGAGAATGGAAATGAAATCAAGGACAAGGGCGGATTCACAAATTTCTCCAAGGAGGCGGATTGATTTTATTACTTACTGTTTACTATGTAGTATACTGGTTTGCAAATAATGATCACATAGGTTTCGGACTTCAACCCCGAAATGGTTCCGGGGAGCCCAAACTTCCTTCCTTCAACATCATTAAAACTCGTTTAAAGTTAAGTTTTTTGAACTTCTATATTAAAAATTTACTGATGGTGGGACCTCAAGGAAGAGGCGATCGCCCCATCGCCCCTCTCTTGTATCCGCGTCTGATTAAGGACAGTGAAAAAGAAGAGACTGAAGATGATAGCCTTGAGATACCATTAAAAGATGAATAAAAGCTAATTATAATAACTTGTATATGGTTCCCTGGGTGTTCCGTTCAAATAAAAATCATGATGAACAGACATTGGCTCTATAATCAATGAAGAAATAAGGCTTTTAGGAGTATTGGGTCACGCGGCTGAGTACTCGAAGCTGTGGCTGAGTACTAATCAACTATAAAACCAACAATAGTGGAGTCGGAAAAAGGCTTTCCATCGAGTGTTGCCACTAAAATTCTATCAAGACGAGACGACAAATCTTTGGATTCGTTATGTTTTTCACGCTCTTATTTTTCAGCATCAAGGAAATAATTCTAATTATGATTTCAGGATCATAATTGAAGGGCTTGGGAGCTGAAAGGGTTGTGTGACAAAACAGAAATTGAGTGTAATTAAAGTTCGAAGTTTTATTGTTGCAGATTTTTTGCTTTCTGGTTTTGTCATTAGTGTGCGTATGAAATTGGTCTATTGACATCTACGTTTTTGATGAACCAAGTTTTATTTGTTTTAGGGATGGACCGGATATCCGGTAAATATCCGGTATCCGGCCTATCGGGCTGATATTTTAAGTATCCGGTACTTCCGGATATCCGATCCGGCTGACCGCTCCGGATACGGATATCCGGAATATTTTTGAAGGATATCCGGAAAAGTATCCGGTATGGATGTGGGAGATATCCGGAATTGATGTGAGGGTTATCCGGTATGATGTGAGGCCCTAATTGAATATTTAATTTTTCACAAAAATCCCTGTTAAAAATTTCATTGTTTGATAAACCTTTTAGATGATGTAATTACTTTTCATCTTTCCTTTTTACCAATTTTTGCTTCTAAAACAAAAATTATATGTTATTCCTCCGACTTTGTACTGGACATGGAAGCATTCTGCATATTTGATTTTTCACAATTTCCAGATAAAGTATGATTGTCTTCAGCTTTTCAAAAATATTTTAGTTAAAATATTTAGAAAGAAAAAGCTACAAACCTTCAAGGATTAATGTGCGACAAAAGGTTGAAAAAACTTACGATCATATCGTTAGTTCATAAAAATTAATCGCAGTAGCTTTTAATATAAATTCTCAAATTATTTTATTTATTGAATTCTTTTATTTTTAGTTTTTGTACTTCTAACAAAAATTGCGATCTATTAACACCCAATGATGTTGTAATTAGATATTTTTTACTTTGCCACTATTATTGCTTTATTATAATTGAAAATAACATACAATAAATAACCTATCTAACATTGGCGAAAGTGTTCTTCTAGATAATGTAAACATCTGTCCCCATGAATCGTCGCAACTTAGCCATGCTTTTTTTTTTTTTTTTTTGAAAGAGAGTTTGAATGTGTGTAAAGAAATTTTGAATCTTGCACTTTGTTTCGTTCTTTCTTTTTGTAATCCCTTCCTTTCAGAAAAGATATTTCTCTGCTATTAGAATCTGTTCACGTCTGTCACGCCGCTCCGTAACTCCTCGAGAACATGTTGAGCATGACCCTCAATAACATTCAATCGAGTCTCGATAACTCGAAGCTTTATAAACTCAAATATACCTTTATTTCAAAGTTTTCATTTGGTCCCAAATTCTTGAAAAGACGGTAGGAACTGCTTGTAACTCGAACTATCAATAACTCTAAGCTTTTAGCCGGTCCCTTGGGACTATGAGCTATTGAGACTCGACTGTATTTAAGATGTTAATTTGCATCTTTAGAAAGTGTATTTTGTTTTTTGGAATTTAAGTAAAACTTTAAGTTAATTATTTAGATATAAGTTTATTAATTTATTTTTTAAAGTGAACATGTTTAGAATAATTTTTAATAATAATAATAATATATCGGTCATTTCAGCGAAAATGGTACAAATCAGTCCCGATACTTCAGAATTTTGGTAATTAATTTTAATATTTACCACCAATTAATTGTATTTTTTTATTTGTTCTCCATCTAATTGTGTGTAACCAAGTATTACTTATTTAGGCATAAGCCATTTATAAAGGACTCAAAAAAAAAAAAAAAAATCTTTGGCAAAAGAAGGAAAAAATGATCTGCCCCAGCTTCAAATTGCTAGGACTTAAAATGCAATTTAAGATTAAGCTGAAATGCAACAACAAAATCATTTGCAATGCACAGCACAAAAAATGCTTCTGACACCCTTTCTGCTGATTTTTATGTATGTAAACAAAAAAATCTTGGAAAAACACTTATTTATCTTTGTTCCTAGATTTTTTATGTTTCAAACTGTCCACTCTGTTACAAGCCTTTCAGAAATAAAATAAGCAATTGCATTCAATGTGATATTTTTTTAAAGAAGTACAAGTAATGTATCTGCTGTGATTACTTTGATACATTGAATTATATAGTCAGCAACTAAGATAAGCCTAAAATTCTTTGCTGATGATAGTTAATTTGCACTGTGGGATGTCCACTCTGTTACAGTCGCATTAATGGTGCAAAAAATATTTTTTCTTGAAATTGCAGACAGAATTAGTTTTAGGATGTTTAGTCCATTTTATACTTGTTCTGTAATTAACTTTTCTTTACGATTAGAAATATATTTTTCAAACCTCATTTGTCTCCTCTGTTACACAAAGTGGTCAAACTATTCAAAACCCTTAATGAATGACTCATATACAAGCCATTTACACTTTATTATGCACAAATAAACAGAGAATAATTTTTAAAACAACGATTAGTTGGCGAAAATTACTTCATTTGATAAACTTAACTCGACAATTTCAGACATGATTTGTACCATTTTGGCTGGAATAACCCATAAATATAACATTTGCATCTAAGAATGTATCTTTATTTTTTCAAAATGAAGTTGAATTTCGAGGTGATTGTTTAAGAATTAGTTTATTAATTTGTTTTTAAAAAAGTGAATGTGTTTAGCATGACTCTTAATGTATTTAAAATGATAATTTGCTACTTTTAAGAATGTGTATCTTAATTTTTTGGAACTAAAGTAAAATTTCAAGTTGATTATTTAAGTATAAGTTTACTCATTTGTTTTTTAAAAAGTGAACAACTTTAGCATAACTCTTAAAAATATATTTAAGCTGCTGATTTGAATCTTCAGAAAATATGTACCTTTGTTTTTTGGAGTTATATAAAATTTTTAATTGATTATTTGAGTATAAGTTTATTATTATTATTATTTTTTAACACACTGGTCCTGTTTTAATATTTTCTTCTTTAACTTGTATGTTAGAAAAATTACATGCGTATTATTCTTAAAAAAAGAATTTCAGAACAAAATTTTGCTTTATATTATTGCAAAATTAGAAATAAGAAAATGTGTTACTTTGTAATGAAGTTTAAATTCATAAAATTCTAATAAAATATGTATTAATTTGAAGAAAAAAAACGTTTATATGAGCTTAGTTTTTTCTTTTTACTTTCTTTTTTTTTTTTTGTAAATCAATTATGGTGCTTATAATATTGGTGAAATATTTAATAACTGTATCATTTACGTAGAAACGTATTGAAATGATATTGAAACAGAAAAGCTTTAAAATGTAAACTAAGAATAATTAAAAGTTTAAACTTTGAGTACATACAGAAATATTTACTTCTATTTTTTAAAGTTTTGTCTCTTTTGATAAAAATACATAATTTAGAAAGAAATCACAATATGCTAGTGTTTCATTTCATATGTAGCGCTACTCTTGTACAGTAAAATAGAGGCTTTAAAAATTAATGTGAATGTATTTAACATGTTTTTAAAGAAATGATGGGAGAAACAACTTTTATTTATTGTTTTGAAGCTGCATTGCATAAAAATAAGCAAGCATGCAATGTACTTGTAATGCCGGATATCCGCAGGATATCCGGCGGAACAATTCCGGATATCCGGTATCCGGCTTGTGCTGAGCCACCGGATATCCCTATCCCACCCATCCCTAATTTGTTTACCTGTATCCATTGCTTACCATTGACCATAGTGTTCATTTTTTAAAATGTAACAGTCTTTTCATTCTCCAAGCCCTTCAATTATTATTATCACAATTATTTTAGTATTGTCTTAACATAAAATGTCATATTGTCTTCAATATTTTTGTTTTCTTCATACTTCTTTCTGTTTTCAGTTATAATTCATCAAGTTAATTCCAATGTGTTTTGAGGTATCTGAGACTCGTCAACCCTGCAGAATTAGTAAATATCAGTCTCGAAATACCGCGGGGCTAAGAATAGTGCGAGGTCACAATCTCTATTATCGACTCTGTCCCTAATCATAATACCCGAGGCAGACTATTCACTTTCTTACTGATCCCCAGCTTTTGTCGTTACACCAAAAAGCTTTGGTGAAGGGACATTTTATTCAAGGTTGACGGTAAGAGCAAAAACAAATTGCAACTAGAAAGGACTTGGGGAAAACCTCTGAACACACACACATTTGCACTTCTGTTTACATGAAAAGAAGAACTTAGGGGGAAAAATTGCTAAAGCAATCCGAACGAATAGACAAGAGGAATAGTAAAATTTATCTCTCTTTTAGAGTAAAATAGCTGTGTGTCTTGAATTGCATCGGATAACTGGAATCCGGATTACTCACTCCGGGTTAGTCGAGACTATCGGACCGTGAAACGAGCAAGTCGTCTAGACAATCTTCGGATTATAACATGATTACCTTTTTGTTTTAGCTGTTGGGTGAAGTAAAATAGTGGAATATGAGAAATTTTACAACAGATATTCCACGTCTTTCATTATTTTGTTTATTCTAGTTTATAACTTTGTCTCTTTATTGTGGAATGTTGAATAAAGAGATCCATTTTTCCATAGATAAAGAATATGCCGTTTAACGGTCAGGAAGTGTTCCGGATACAGTAAATTTGAAACTAGCAGTCGCCACTCGCCAGTGTCGACTAAAAAATTATTTGGCGGCTGCAAGATGTGATTCTGGTCGCCAAACTGGAGACCTACTTTTTTTCGGAACAAAAATAAAACATGCCGATGCATCGCACCGATTATGAAAGGCAAATAGGTATCAGCGGTTTCCCTGGCGGCCAATGTTAACTTGGAGAGAAAATTTACTCATCTGCTTCACAAAACATCCAGAGACATAATTTCAGTCTAGGAAATGCAATGAAACTTTGTTGGAAAACTAGTCAAAGAAGACCAAATTTATGATCAATCCGTAAATTAACCCATTAATACCTGACATTTTTTTTCCAAGGATATTTTGTATACTGGATACAAATAGTGCTTAATGGGCAGGAAAAATAATTAAAAAAAATATCATGTAAAAAACGATTTTTTTATTAAAAAAAGAAAAATCGTCATAAAAAGGTACGCTAGGCACCAGAGGGTACATACTTTTTTTACAAATTTTTTTTCTGCTTGCGGTATAATATTTAAAAAGACATTTTATAAGAAGAAATAAAAGCAGCAACAAACATAAACTGGGAAGCTGGGAATAATTTTAAGAACTTAGCTTTTTGTTCTTGAGATTGTGAACGATGTAATTCTTGATAAAGATCATAATAAAACGGCTACAGAAGACACTTTGCAATGGTTATGTGCTGCAATCTGTTAATAATGAATTGAAATAATACCAAAGTAATAATTGAACACTATGATTTGGTTTAAATGTTCATTTTTGGTAAATTCAGAGACACTTTTTGGACCGTCCCTAAAAAGGGACGCTAGGCATTAATGGGTTAAATATTTATTAAACCTCAAGTATGTGCATGTGCGTTTAATTTTTGTTTTAATTGCAAAATGTCCTACTATTTGGATTTCAAAATGAACAATTTTGTTTTTTAGAAAAAGTTTGTGAGGTTTTTTTTTTAAACATTTTTTTACATAGTAATTTAGTTAAGATATATGCAAGTACATAATGTAATATTACTACATGCAAAATAAAGGATTATACTAACAGTTTTGGGACAGGGTTCAAAGTAGCCACCAACTACGCAAAAGTGGGCACTAACTTTTTTGGGCTTACTGGCCACTGATCACCATCAAATTTTTTTAGTCCTAAGCTTTAGGATACAGAGAAGCGAGATCTGACAGAGTGCACAGATTACTGGACATCTTATCGGATAACCAATTGCTGGACATAACAGAATTTCTTTTTAAATAAAGTATTAGATATTGATGTTTCAGAAGACTGAGTACCAGATGCAATCACGGAATAAATCTAAGTTTCTTTGTCCGAAAAATAGAAACTAGCTGTCCACATAAAGAGAAATGAAGTGGTCAAATAGGAGGTAGGTTTCTGTTTTCGACTTCTTCCTCGCCATATTGTGATGAAATTAAATTACGTGTTTAAATCATTTGTGCATTTGACTGAAATTGACTGTACCGCTCCCTAAACTGTGGTGGTCAGGCTCAAACATGCTTGAATGTGGATAGCTAAAATAAATCTAAAGCACGCTCTAGTTCTATTGTTACTCTGTGGATGCATCACAGTATAGCAATTAATTGAGTATCAGATATTAAATTGAGCACCAGATGTAAATAATCTTATAGTTTAACGAAGAAAATATGTGTTGTTGCTAGACGATTGTTAGAGGTACGAATTTCTGACCTCGGAAATTATCGAATTTCGGACAATAAGTGCATAAAAAAAATCACCTGCTCCATGATAAAATAAAGTAAATAGGTTAACCGAACGTTAGACACTGTACTGGACATTCGAACGATTAAATGCATAAAAGAAAAATAAAATATGATAGATTAATTGAATAGATCTGACGACCAAATACAGAACAAATAAAGTACGCATAACAGTTAAAAAAATGTTAAATGTTGGGTAAATTAGATGATTGAATTACGATTGATCGAAACTCATGGATAAATGAACGATTTGATAACCAGGATAAGCAAAATGTGTTTCATATACATATTCAAGGTATCCCATAAAGTCAAAACTTTAAGAAAAGTGATAGTACGCTTAAAAAAAGCCACATTTATTAAAGAATACATAAGTCGGAATCATAACACAAAAGGTGCAGGCGCATTTAGAAATTTGCACATGGAAACGTTAAAACTCTCTATTTCTTTTACAAGTTACTGCGAGAAGAAAGACATTAGCAACATGCAAATGTGATATCTGTACCTCAGAATCAGAACGACGTAAGTCCAAAATGTCGATTTTCACTTTTTTGTGGCATTGTATGTGAGCCAATGTTTTGAAAAGTGTCAATTTGAAGTTGGAGTTTCCTGATTAAAAATTTTTTTGCAGAAAAAAATTAACATTGGATTTTAAATCTAAATTGGGTCTAAATGCAAGAAAATAAAATGGGGGAGGTCAAGGAAGTTATTTACCCCCACCTTAGATTACTCACTTTTAATCCGTTACAGATCTGATGAGTGTTACAGATCTGATGAGTGTTACAGATCTGATGAGTGTTACAGATCTGATGTTAATATGAGTTACATATCTGAGTTTATGCTTTCAGTCTTCATTAACATCTCTAAAAATTATACCATTTCCTTGCATTTTTAACATAGAATTAAGATAATTATATTCAAATATATATATTAGCTAAAAAATCAAATTTCATTATGAAAAGCATTTTTTGGAAATAAAAATGAGGGATAAGGTTTTTAGATAAAATAAATTATGAGATTACCAAATCCAAGCTAAGAAAACATTTGTTTTGTTTTGAAACAACACACAACTTCAACTTTTTCAACACACAACTCTGCTGCTTGCTTTTCTTTAATTAGTTGCAGGAAATTTAATTTCTTGATCAGAAATTCAACTTTAGCATGCTAGTTATTATCTAGTTATTTAGCGAAGTTATGAGAAATTGAAACACCAAAAAAATAAATAAATAAAATAATAATAATTAATTAACTTAATTTTTGCAGTGTCATTTTTTCTTATTTTACTAACTTCTATTACTTCTATTGTCAGGTTATACAAACCACAAATGAAGCAATTGTACTAAAACTCATTGCTTTTCATTTTTTAAGAACAAAAATATTCAATATATATGGCTAAAACTTATGTTTTTTGCTTTTTAATAATTCTGAAACGTGAGAGTTAGTTCGGTAACATATTCGCTGTTTTTCAATGTTACAGCTCTGACTGTTACCGATCTGACTAACCAACAAAGATTATTTTTTATTTCCGAGTCGATCGCGCTAAACCAAAATCAAACTCGTGGTTTTTTCACTTGTAATAAAGGACTATACTTATATATAAAATAACTTTTAAAATAACAAAAACTGCGCATTTTAGCGCGTGTTACCGATCTGATGACTTAAATGACACACTTTTATAAAAGCACTTAAAAAAAATCTTACCTATAATTTTAGATGCAGAAATGCAAATTTTTAATTACGATGCGATAAAACATCACACCAGGTACACAGTATCACGTGGTATCGGTGCAGGAAATGATTTTGGGAGCCTAAATATAGATCGGAAGTTATTGTTACCGCTTTGACGCGGAACTGAGGGACACGCTTATTTCGCATTCCCTAGAAAATCAGAAATCGATTAAAACAAAAATAAAGTAAAATATTAACAAAGGGGTGAAAATAGAATCGTTTTTTGTGCAAGTGCGTTTTTTTGGGAAGTCAGAAAGTGCGCTTAAGCTGTTTGCATGCTAAGCTTTGCTACTGGGGACACGTTACCGATCTGATTTTTGAAGTATAAAAAAAATATTTTCTGAGGAAAAAAAATTTTTTTTTTCTGATGTTATTAGATGAAATGAAAGTAAAACCTTATCTTCTTTCTGGGTAAAATTATTTTTTTAACTAGTTATTGAATACTAGTGAAAATTTTCTTGGGATTTAAATTGGCACTTTTCTAAATATTAGCTCATGTAGAATCTTATTCCGCATCGACCTATGAAAACGTTATTCCAGGAAAGAAATTCCTTCACAATTATTTAGCAGCCTTAAAAGAGCGCGAGTCCCATCCTTTGCATGCAATAAGGAAGTATAAGAGCTGATGTAAAAAATATCGCCGTAATTAATGAATGAGAAACTCTCAATTACGGTAAGAAATTAAAGTAAGATGTTGCCCTTTATTACCAGGTGAACGGAACTATGCAACTGGAGATGATCTTAAAACTCAACGTTGGAATGGAGAGCAGTTTTTCGTAACTATCTCGAAAAACATTTCCGATGGATTGGGATAGGTGGTACTGTAACTTGGTCCCCACGCTCACCAGATCTTTCCTGTCTCGATTTCTTTTTGTAGAAACGGCTGAAGGCTCTTGTTCATAAGAGCATGCTGAATCGTCTCAAAATTTTCAGACGTTCTAGAAGGAGTGCGCTGTAAGCTCGGTGTTCATTAGAAAGTTCTACAATCATTCCATGGCCGTTCTGCCATGTACATAGCTATTGTCAATCAATATTTTGAGGACTATCTTATAATTATAGGCCATTAAACTCGTATTTGTAAATTAATTGTATTTTGAGTGTTTTCGCCTTGAATCGTAACATTAATCTCGTCCTCCCTCCACCACCTTTGTATTTAGATTCCGACCATGCACTCTTAGAGGAAAGTTTTTTATTCGCATACTATCACCTATTAAAGTTTTGCCCATGTTTTTGAAATACTTATTATACACACATGAAATCTTTTTATTCCTCATTAAAGACAAACATGTTCGAAAATTGTTCCTGTTAAGCAATCACGATTCCTTATTGATTTCACTTAAACGGAATATTTTTTCTCCATGATGTTTAAGATTACTATCCCGCAAGAATAACTGTAGTACATTGTTTTCAATTGTTATTTACAGAGATAAATTCTCGTCGCCATGGTTACCAATAGTTTGCTGTCCGCGTTTATTTATTGATTAATTTATTTTCAAGGCTCAACTGCGCCAGATTTTTGCATCAAAAAATTTTGTGTAAAATCACGTTCGTTCAGGAAAGACACACACACATACAAGAGCGGAAACAGACTACTATTTTAGGAGGGGGAGAAGTCTTACGAATACAAGCTTTTGAACATAAAAAAGAGAGAAAAGAAACCGCTTGGGGGTCAATAAAAAGCACCAAATTGCTTGGAATAAGGCACCTAATAGGGTATTGACGTTACTAATGAATTTTATGAGTAATAAAAATAAGAAGTATATCAAATATTTATCGTTAAAAATAATTTATGAATTGAAAAGATTACTGCATCCATTTGTATTTCATTCACACAATATTTGAATATAATGGATGGGTATTATTGTTGTAAATTTAGGGGCGGGGGATCATGACCTCCATGACTCTCTCCCTGTACCTGCTCCTTCACATACAAACACACACTGGCCCACACACACACCTACACTGACACACATGCAAACCCACACACACTGGCACACACAAAAATACACATACATTGACACACATGCAAACCCACACACACACACTGGCACACATGAACATACACATACACTGGCACATACACACACACACACAT
>JAXGGA010008991.1:0-53765 GCA_038373865.1 Uloborus plumipes
TATTGATTTGAATAAAAAATATTGTTTTGCCTCGCCCTTTTAATTTACACACTATTTTTACGCTTTGGCAGGATAGCACTGCGGACCTCCTGGCATGAGCTCGTGGACCCCCTTGAGTCCACGGACCATACTTTGGTAAACTCCGACTTAGAAAATTGGAACAAATTCCGTCTAATGTAAAAAAATCTGTTGTTTCAGCGTATATATTAGTGAATACTGGTAATTTTCTAACCCATATTAGGGGATTTATGGGAAAGTTGTATGAAATGAGAATTAAAAAAAAAAACGACACGCATCGGAATTCTTTCAAAACGGGTTGTAAACCTTCCCAGTGCAAACAAAAACAAACTGGGAATTTAGAAAATGTTTTTCTCTGGCGATTGCTGAGTTACCCAGAAGACTCACATTTGAAAGTTTAGCAGCTCACTTATATTTATGTGAAGATAAGAATACTGATACCCTTTGTTTGTCTGTGTGGATTAATAGCAGCACACATGACTAAAAAATTAAGATATAATTTCAAACTGTTTTAAAGAGGGAAGATCTTAAAATTTACATGGCCGTCCTAAGAAATGATGGCGCCTGGGGTGAATATTTTCTGGAGCCCTTATTCCAATCACTGAATGTTGGGTGCATCTGTATAGTGAAAAAGTACTGAGCAATTTTATATTAGTTATGATGTAATCATAGGCGGACTTAGGCTGTTCATTCTGGGGGTGCAGAATACCGGGGCCTGGGGGGGGGGAGAACTGGCCGGGGCCTGGGGGTTTGACCTGCGGGGGGGGGGGGAGGGTATTCCACAGGTCAAACAAGGCTCCGGGGAATTCTTTCAGAAAATATTCATATTTTTTTTTTTTTTTAGTTTAATCATCATTATAGTTGTTTCGAAATGAAAGAAACTAACAATGTACCAATGAATGCCCAACTGCAGTGAATACGATTTTTCTATACTACCGCCACTGAATAATACATAATTATTTGATTTATGTAATGATTTATTTGCAATTATTTCCTTTTTTTTAATGGATAAAAATACTGTTATTTTTAATACACTGCTCGACATTGAAAATGCAACACCAAGAAGGAGTGGTCAGAAATTCATGCAAATTTTACCGTAGACGCACGTCACTTAATTATGCAAATGATATGAAATGCGCAGCTCTCCGACGCACGTGAAGTAAGATATAAGAGAATGAAGTTGAAAAGTGGGCTATGTTCATGTTGGTTTTTCTGCCAGACTATTTATCGGAGAAATTTGGTTTTTGTCTCGAAGGATACGTTTGATAGGAGGAAATGCCACGCCGTCCTCAACGAAGACACTTCCAGCATATAGACGACTTTACAAGGGGTATGGTGATCCGACTGAGAAGGGGAGGTTGGTCCATACGTCAAATTGCAGCTGATACCCACATGGATGCAAGCACTGTGCATCGGCTGTGTCGGAGATGGTTGGAAAGAGGAAATGTAGCCACATTGAGGGGTGCAGGTGCAGCCAGAGTGACGTCAGACCGCTTGGATCGACGGATTCACCGACAAGCTGTGGCGGACCCGCAAGTCACTTGTACGTCGATTCTGCAGCACGTGCAAGGTACCCTGGATGTTCCTGTGTCGACCAGAACCATTTCCCGTCGACTGGTTGCACGTGTCCTGCAATCACGGCTCCCGCTAAGAAGACTGCCATTGACCTCACAGCACAGACTCCATTGTTTGGAATGGTGCCGGACCAGAGCGACGTGGATGGCAGAATGGCAAACCGTAGTGTTCTCAGATGAATCCCGCTTCTGTTTGTCCAGCGATAGTCATCGCATACGTGTTTGGCGTCGACGTGGAGAAAGATCGAATCCGGCAGTAACTGTGGAACGCCCCACAGCGCGACAACGTGGCATAATGGTTTGGGGCGCTATTGCATACAATTCCGTATCACCTCTTCTTCGTATTCGGGGTACTATGAAGGCCCAACGATATGTAGATAATGTACTGCGGCCGGTGGCAATCCCCTACCTTCAGGGTCTGCCAAATGCAATTTTTCAACAGGATAACACACGGCCTAACAGTGCTCGAATCAGACAACATGCTCTACGAGGTGTACAGCTGCTTTCCTGGCCACCATACTCTCCTGACTTGTCACCAATCGAACATGTGTGGGACGTGATTGGACGCCGTTTGCAGAACCTGTCACTGCCTCGTTCAGAGGACGAACTGTGGCAAATGGTTAAAAAGGGAATGGAGTGCCATCCCTCAGGACACCATCCGCAGGCTTATTGACTCCATGCCTAGACGTGTTTCTTCGTGCATCGCTGTCCGCGGTGGTCCTACTTCTTACTGAGCCGACGCCGTCCTCGCTCTAAATTTTGCTTATTTATATTGAAATAAATATCACTTATTGTTCCATGCTGTCTCTGTCTTCTTACCAAATTTCATCAATTTCTGACCACTCCTTCTTGGTGTTGCATTTTCAATGTCGAGCAGTGTATGATGTTGATATTATTGTTGCTACATTTGCTCGAAAAAAGGTACGAAAATAGGAATTTATTAACATGACTCTTGTCTAAAATGAATTTAAGGAACATAAACTATTACAAAGCTCAAAATACAAATATAATTCTTTAAACAATGCTAGTAAAATAATAGAGTGAAGAATGATAAAAATAAATACATCAAAAATAACTTTAAAGAACTTCAAAAGTAGTTCAATAGTGATAGTAACAAGCTGAGACTCACTTTCATCGAATTCGGAAGTAATTGGTGGAAAGCTGGAAATTTTTTTATAATACTTCCCTTCAAAACTTTTTTCAAAATTGAAATTATTTATGCTACCTTTGACGACGTTGGAGGATCAAGACTCCTCTGGGAAATTTACTGAAACTTAAATTCTAAACACGCAATTTCAGGCTATCTTTAGTGACGTTAAAGGAATTGAGAAGACTCGGGCATCTCTCCTGAAATATTTTGACACTGAAGCACAACTCAGGATATATTTCTTCATGATAGAGTAAAAGAAAAGAAGATGAGTTTTTTTTTTTTTTTTTTGAACTGAAGTCTCATTTAAGCTATCTTTGGGAAGTAAAAGTTCAAAGACTCTCCCCTGAAAGATTTTCGACATATAGATGCGCAATTTCGCGTTCTCTTTGGAGACGCTAGACACAAAAAGTGGTTAGGGGATCTCCCTCCGAAATTTTTCAAAATTGAAACCTTAAGCCATCTTTACTTTAGACCATCTTTGGTAGTAACGTTAGCAAGGACTCTCTCCCGAAATGTTTCGAAATTAATGTTTTAAAAACATTTTTATTTAGGTTATCTTTAATACCGTCAAGAGAAGAGGCAGGATTCGGGCGCTGTGCCCGAAATTTTGCGGCATTGAAGCTTCAAGAATGCAATTTTAAGCTTCAATTTTTTTTGAAAATTTTTTGCTCTTACAAATAATCAAGTTTAACTGAGGATTTTTTCCTCTAGAACCCCGCCGGTTTTTCCGTAGAATATACTGTATTAATTTTTGAAATAATCGTTTTCAGCCAAGAATTGTTCCGCATCCAGTTACGCATTTATTATTTATTTCAGTAAGGTAAAAAATTTTCAACTAGCTGTTTGATGAAAAATTTTTAATTAATTTTTTCATAAAGTTCGGCCAAAATGTTGGGGGTGCGGCGCACCCCCGTAAGTCCGCCTATGGATGTAATTGAACGTGTAATCAGAAATCTGTGTGTACCATAATAGTCCAACGTCGAAAAAACTATTTTAAGACCTCTGGCTCTGTAATATGTCATTCTCTGTGCTCTGCTAAGCAGCATGCTGGGTTGCAGCTGAGAGTGGTTGCGTTTCTTACTGTGCATCACACTTGTACTGGAACAAATTGTGATTTTCAAGTCATTTTTGGTCAATTCCACGTCAAATCGATTTTGAAGAAAAAGTTTTTGACATCACCATTTCCGATTTTAATAAAAATTGGTGTGAAGGATGCATATGCTAAGCAGGGCCCAACTAACTAAAAGTGAGGCCCAAGACCGACAATACTTTAGAGGCCCCCTTCTATGTTCTGCCTTTTTAAGTCAACAAAAAAATCTTAACTTTTTGCAGTGTTGGTACAAGCCACTTTTTTTGGGGGGGGGGGGGATCATTGCAAGTAGCTCTGCAAAGCCCTATGCAGCTGCACTGTATGCATTACGTCTAGCTCTGATACTGCTTTTTTATATCCATTTCAGCTCAAGAGTTTTATAGCTAATTCTCAAGAAAGAAATATTTTTTACTTACATAAAATGAACAAAATAAGAGAAATACTAATTTTTAGGTATCAAGAGACGTTTTATTTTTCAATTCATGAATCATTATTTTTTTCTTAAAAATACATAATTCTTTAATGCTGTGCATTAGTTTTCAGAAAATTAGGGGCCCCTTAGGAAGATGAGGCCCTAGTCCCAGGCCTGGTTGGCCTGTGCCATAATCAGGCCCTGATGATAAGTAATCCTGCTAAGTTTTAGCTTTCTACTTCAAAAATTGTACAAAATACAAACCTGTTAAAAAACGGGAAAAAAAAAGTTTATTTTGTGGTAAAATTGCTAATTTTACAGTAATAAACTAAAATAGCTAGTTTTAGTTTATTACTGTGCTTTTAGTTTTAAACTGGAACCTGTGCTGCCAGTATTATACTGTAAAAACAACAGCTTCTTTTTGCATTGTAGAATCAACCACTTAAGGGGAGAAGGGAGGATGTGCTTTATTCTAAGTGTATCTTGTATGAATCCTTTAAAGAGGTGTGAGAGGGGGAGGCGACAGTTAATCCCCGCTGATCTTTGTTTTTCTTTTTGAAACATAAAATCTATTTGAAAAAATCATCAGTAGAACTCAAATTTATTTCCGATCAAAATGTGTATCTTTACCTCATCTTTTGTCGGTTCAAATTAATCAAAGAAAAATTGCTTTTTTAGAGAGGGTGGCACCCGAAATTTATTTTAAACGTTTTTTAAAAATATAAATATTGTCTGTTTGAAATTTCGTACAATATTTAAAGTTATATATAATCCATCAAATATTGTAGCATCGCTTGGGAGAGGGGGGGGGGAGGCATTTACTCTGGGGACACCCTTCCGGGGTCAAACCCAAAATGTATCATATAGCTTCTGGAAAAACCAATATTTCCTTTCTGAAATTTCCACCAATTATTTCCAGTTTCGTATAATCTATTCAATCCACTCGGGGGGAGGGGGTGTTTTTTATACCGCGTGGTACCCTTAGGAGGGTGACCACCTAAAATATATTTAACAAGTTTGCAAAATATGAATATCGTTTCTGAAATTTCACCTAATGTTTTAAGCTATGCATTAATTAATCAAACTCTGTAGCTCCACTTTGGGGGAGCAGATGGGTAGTTCGCGTGGCATCCCGTAAATGACACCCTGCTGGGAATGACTCTCAAATGAATTTAAGAGTTTGTAAAAAAATTCACTAGTTCAGTTATGAATTATATGTTTAATTTATATATAACTGGTGCAATTTTGAATTCCTTACACAGCTTCAATTAATTTTTTTCTAATTAAGTATCTGAAAGCTAGGATGTTACACTCTCGTTACCAGATTTCGGAATCTACACCATTTCTACGAAAGAATTTAATGCATTTATTAACGATTAACTATTTTGCATTTTATTGTGTTTGTGCTTGTCAGTGGATCAGAAGATGATCAAAAGCTGTACCGAAAGTCGGTGTCAGCAACACAGGCGGACTTACGGGGGTACCAGGGGGTGCCCCGCACCCCCAACATTTCGCTTGAATTTTGAAAAAAAAAATTAAGAATATTTCACCAGGAAACAGTCTGGAAAATAGGTTATATTTTTCATAGCTACAATTCAAGTTAATTTACTTGAAAGAAAATGCAAAAATATAACAGTAAGTTCAAAGGTGCCCAAAGTCTATACCTCCACGGAACCTGTCCAGAAAATTACTAACTTTGCGCCCACAGAGAGAAAGAAATATGACTGTGCTATGTATGAAAAATAAAAGTATTTTTAATCATTTGAAAAAAAAAAGAGAAAGAAGTTATACAAACATCAAATAAATGTATTTCTTAAATTACAATTTTATCCGCAGTAATTGGGCATTTATTGGTGTATCATTAAAATTTCTATTACTTTGAAACAACCCTGGCTAATAGAGTCAAAAATATATGACTGTTCTTGATCAAAAATCTCATAAACTGCTTCAGGGGTGCCCATACCCCCAAACTCAATGGCGCAAATCCCCCCCCCCCTATTCTTCCCAACCCTCTTGTGTTTTGTTATTACCCCTCTTTTTATTTTATTTATTTTTTTAAACATTAATATTTTTTAAACATTATTTATTTATTTTTTAAATATTATTTTTTTAAAGCATAACTATTATTTTTTTCTCTATTAATTTTTTAAAAGTACTAACTATGCGCAGAATGTAATCGCTTTATTTCCTTTTCAGACATTCCAAGCACACACACACACACAAAATAAAAAAATAAATAAAGAAATAATAATAAAGAAATAATTTAAATTAAAAAAATAAATTAATGAATAATTTAATTTAAAAAATAAATGTATAAATAACAAAGAAATAATTTAAATTGAAAAAATAAACTAATAAATAATTTAAATAAATAAATAAGTTAGTTTAAAAAAATCTCCCCCAAAAATTTTGATGGCGTACCTTGCGCCATAATCCCCCCTGTGGGCACCTCTGAACTGCTTCAAATTCTTGCACATCATTCCAGTTAATGCAATAAAATCTACTCTCACAACTCTGAAAACCAACATTTTTAGCGTAAATTCTTAAAAATTTCCAATGAGGGCCCTTGAGCCTCTGTCCGTCCTGAGAAATACCCCCCCCCCCGGAAGCCCCGGTTTGTTGCACCCCCAGAATTCACAGCCTAAATCCGCCTATGGTCAGCAAGTGATAATGCGTAATCTTTTTCCTCTATCGCTCCTCCTCTGTCGATTCATGTCAGCAATTATTTGACCCAAAAAAATGTATTTATCTTTTCTTGAAAATATGTACTACTCTTTCAAAATCTTTGCCTTTTTTTCTGAATGTTTTTTTGGTCCCAATCTTTTAAAGAGGCTTTAGATTGCAGAATTTATATATATATATATATATATACCCCGAACCCCCGACTTAAAATTTTTTTCTCAAGCACAAATATGCGTCTTGTGCTACTTTTTCGTGAAAGTTTTTATATATTTGTCATTTAATGTAAATTCGCTAGCATAAATTTTCATTATACGCCTCTGCTTTTACACTTTAAACAAACTTACATTTTCGTTACGACATAAATAATAAGTACCTGGGAACCGAGCCCACTCGGTTAAAAAAAAAAAAAAAAGAGGTTTGTAAACTCGTGTTTTTTTCTAAAATGCGAAGTACTTAATCAACTTGAAAAGCATTTTTAAGCCTTTGGTTGCAATTACGCATTTAAAACAGCCGAAATTTGTTTTAAAAAACACAACCTTATTTAATCCATGCTCACCGTAAAATCACACCCAATTTCATTTCATTTGGCGCCGAAGGCGCGAGAGAGGTTGATGAGAATGGATGCAGAGTGCCTGTTCTCCAGTACGCATTTGGTTCCAGTTGGTTTTGGCTTTCACTTCACTTCACACTCCAAGGTTCCCTCCGTTCATACCACAACTCGTGGTTTAACCGGGATGGGGCTCTGAAGAGCGCTCTGTTCATTTTTGAACCAGGCCCAAGGGCCGAGCAAACCCTTGGCCCACCATCCCCCAGAGGTATCGTTTCACTTGGAGAATTTTACGACCACGAACAATTTTAACGTCCCCCAGCCGCCATTAATGAAGACGGTGGACGACTTACCAAACGGACTACCGCGGCCCACACCCAATTCTAACTTTATTTTGATCGATCTCTTTTAAATTTAAAAAACAATGATAATTCTAACGTGTTGCAAAAACTCGTTTGCCAAATACCATAAAAATTTAAATTTGCGCTGATGTGATTAAATATGAAATCCCTTGTTATAATAAAACGTGGTTGCTATGAAACAGTAACAATAAGAGTAATCATAAAGAAAATGGCGAAAGAAAGCTCGTCAAACTTTTAATGAAAGCACGAAAAACGGGTTTTTTGTGAAAACTTGCGTTTTTACAGAAAAAACGCCGATGTAGCTGAACTCAAAAACCAAAACTTTATCGAAATGCAAAATTTTATCAAAATCGTTAGAGCTGTTTTTGAGATTCGAAATATATACAGTCGAGCCGCTTATTAGAATATTGCTTAAAGAATATCCGCTTAATGTAATACGTTTCAATGTACCAAACATTGAATGCATTATTTCATCCCGATAATGGAATATCCCGCTATTAGAATATTTTTCGTGCAAATGGTATTCCATTAAGCGATATATACATATATATATAAGAATTGCTTGTCTAAAGATATTAGATAGAGATGTTATTTTGTTTCGAAACTTAATATTTTAAGAGATTGAGTTTCATATTTATTGATTTTTTACCTGAAATATCTTACTAAACACTCTTGAGGAGGAAAAAAAAGTATTTTAACACTAACTATAACACTTTTATACTCAATTTTGAAAGCGCACTTGAAAAGTAAAAAGTAATCTGATTTTTATATAATGTAAGTTACCATAAAATTCAATAGATGTCAGTGGACAATCACCACTGCTTTTATTCCATGGCTTATGAATAAATGAAACAGCCTGCATAAGGCCGAATTCAAGTGAAACACCATTGCAATCGCTACTGGAAGTCGAATTACCTTAGAATCGCATCTCGTAGCGATTGTACGTATCCAAATTTGTGAGTTTGCGATTGCATTGGTGAGTTGCAATCGTCCGTGTTTCACTTGAATCCTGCCTAAGACACTATCTAGTGAAGCCTTGTTAACATTTCAAAACAATAACAATTTAACGTTGCCAAATACCACAAATTTAAACTTGCGCTGATGTGATTAAACATGAAATACATTGTTATACTAAACGTGGTTGCTAGGACAACGAAAGTAATCATAACAATGAAAGTAATCATAAAGAAAATGGCGAAATAAAAGCTTCTCACACTTTCAATGAAGGCACAAAAAAACGGGGTTTTTTGTGAAAACTCGCGTTTTTACAGAAAAAACGCCGACGTAGATGAACTCAGAAACCAAAACTCTATCTAAATACAAAATTTATATTCGAAATCGATTAGAGAGATCCCGTTGTCGGGGAGGATTCCGAAAAAATAAATAAATATATATACAAGAATTGCTCGTTTAAAGATATTAGATAAGTTGCTTATAGTTGTTGTATGGATTACCGTAAATCAGGGTTACTTGGACCCAGAAGAGGGCTACTTGAGCCCACAGTAAAATGATAAAATCTGGGTTTGGTACAAGCGTTAGAGACTGCAGAGGGCTTCTATCTAGTGGAGAAACGAGGAACTACGTGCAAGTCTTCAACTAGTAGGTACCAAACCTAGATTTTATCATTTTATTGTAGTGGGCTCAAGTAACACCCTAGGGTCCAAGTAACCCTGATTTACGGTACATTTTTTATGAAAACTTATTTTCTTCATTTTTAGCCTACTTTCCCGTTAAAATTAAAAGAAAGACGAAAAAAGTATTAAAAGTAGCTTAATGCATCTAAAAAATATCGCCAAGTCCAAAAAATATCGCCAAGTTAAAAAAATATCGCCAAGTCCAAAAAATATCGCCAAGTTAAAAAAATAAAAAGGTAAAATGAATATCGAAAAATTAAAAATTTGAAAGTAGGGTATTGAGATGGGGAATTTGTGCGTCGGTCGGTCGGTCGGTCTGTCGGTCGGTCTGTCTGTCCCCCCCTAATAACTTTTGAATGAACATTCCGATTTGGACAAACTTTTTTTTGTTGGAAAGATCTCGGCGAGTACAGCTCATTCCCATATTTGATTTTTTGATTTGAACAATTTTTGGTTCAATTTTGAGCCGTTCAAAAAACCGGTCCCGCGATACTAACTTTTTAATGAACAGTCCGATTTGAACAAACTTTTTTTTGTTGGAAAGAACTTTTCAAGGGTACTTCATTCCCGTATTTACATTTCCGATTTGAACAATTTTTCGTTCAACATTGAACCGCTCAATCAAGCTGTCACCCCTAATAACTTTTGAATGAACAGTCCAATTTAAACAAACTTTCTTTGTTTGAAGCATCTCGGCAAGGATACTTTATTACCGTATTTAAATTTTCAATTTGAACACTTTTGGTTCAACATTGAACCGTTTAAGCAACCTTTCTCCACCTAATAACTTTTGAGTGAACCGTCCGAATGGAATAATTTTTTTTTTGTTCGAAAGATCTCAGCGAGTGCAGCTCATTCCAATATTTGATTTTTCGATTTGGACAATTTTTGGTTCAACTTTGAACCGTTCAAACAACCGGTCCCGCGATGCTAACTTTTGAGTGAACAATCCGATTTGAACAAACTTTTTTTTGTTCGAAAGATCTTTTCGAGGATACTTCATTTCTGTATCTACATTTTCGATTTGAACAATTTTTCGTTCAACATTGAACCGCTCAAGCAACCTTTCCCCACCTAATAACTTTTGAGTGAACCATCCGAATGGAATAAACTTTTTTTTGTTTGAAAGATCTCGGAGAGGCTTTCCCATACATTCCCATATTTCGCTTTTTGATTTGAACCATTTTTTGTTCAATATTGAACCGTTCAGAAAAAAAATTTAACGTTAGCGCCTACGGGGAATTTAAGAAAATCCTGAACTTAAAAACGGATTTCCTTCAAACTAACTTTGTAAGAAAATGGTTTTGATAAATAATGTTTGTAACGTACTTTTCTGAGTAATCTTCTGTGAGGACTCTGATTCCGACTCCGACTCCGCAAACATGGCGGAAATTCAGGCTCAGAAAAAAAAATTACTGACTGTGCAGAAGATTTTTTGTTTATTTATTCATTTGTTTTATTTTATTTATTATTATTATCATTATTATTATTATTTTTTTTTTGGCAGACGATGTTTTTTTTTTGTAACAAAAATTTTTCATTCGCGAGAACATTTTATTCTTTATTTATATTTAACAACTGGCAACAGATTAAAAGTGAAATTCGAGACATTTTATTAACGGACGAGTTTTTTTTTTCTTTTTTTTTTTCTTTCTTTGATAAAATGTGTTTTGATGCGCTTTGTACTTTTATTTATTTTATTATTATTATTATTATTATTATTATTTTTTTTTTTGAAAACGATGGAGGATTTTTTCTACGGAGGAACTGTAACAGTTACTTTTTAAAAGGTGCGACAAAACTTTATTTATTCGTTAATTACTTTTTACGTGTCCATTTCATCTGATGAAAGGGGTATATTTTGCTTTTCGAAATCAGCTCTAAGTGCTAAAAAGGTATATTTGACATAATTTTAAGTCTCAGATAATCAAGAGAATAATGATCAGATGCTAGAATGCCGATGTCGATGTACGGGAAAGTAGGCTCGTTTAGTTCTTGACAGAACTTCTTGTTCTTTATTTTATTTCATTTATTTATTTATTTTTTGCGGTTGGTGGATTTTTTTGTGGTGGTGATGGTGGAGGGGTCGGGTGTCACCACGAATTACCGCCCCGGATGACACCCTTGTTAGCTACGGCACTAGTATGAATACAATAAAACATTTCTGTGTATCATCATCATAGCCATTCTAAATATTTGCTGATTTCTTCCGCGGTTCGTGTATTCGAGTATTTTTCGAGCATCTAAAGAAATTACTGTAAAGTTCTCATACATTTTCAGACATTTTTATTTATATCAACCATCATACCAATTAGCTGATTCCAGAAATAAATATTAATTTAAAATAAGAAGTTCTGTCAAGAACTAAACGAGCCTACTTTCCCGTACATCGAAATCGGCATTGTAGCATCTGATCAATATTCTCTTGATTATCTGAAACTGAAAATTATGTCAAACATACCTCTATAGCACTTAAAGCTGATTTCTAAAAGCAAAATATACCCCTCTCATCAGATGAAATAGACACGTAAAAATTAAATAAACGAGTCAATTAAGTTTTGTCGCACCTTTTAAAGAATGTAACTGTTATAGTTCTTCCGTAGAAAAAATCCACAATCGTTTTCAAAGAAAAAAAAATAAACAAATAAAATAAAAGTACAAAGAACTTCAAAACACATTTTATCAAAGAAAGAAAAAAAAAATCGTTCGTTAATAAAATGTCTTGAATTTCATTTTTAATCCGTTGCCAGTTGTTAAATATAAATAAAGAATAAAATGCTCTCGTGAATGAAAAATTTTTGTTAACAAAAAAAAAAAAAAAAAAAAATATCGTCTGCCAAAAAAAAAAAAAAAAATCATAATAATAATAAATTAAACAAAACAAATAAATAAATAAACAAAAAATCGTCTGCCCAGTCAGTCATTTTTTTCTGAGCCTGCATGTCTCCTCATGAGTCCTCACAGAAGATTATTCAGAAAAGTACTTTACAATACATTATTTATCAAAACCATTTTCTTACAAAGTTAGTTTGAAGGAAATCCGCCTTGAAGTTCAGAATCAACATTCAATTTAAATTTCTCCGTAGGCGCTCATGTTAAAATTTTTTTCTGAACGGTTCATCATTGAACGAAAAATTGTTCAAGTTGAAAAGTGAAATATGGGAAGAAGCCTCTCCGAGATCTTTCGAGCAAAAAAAAGTTTATTCAATTCCGACGGTTCACTTAAAAGTTATTAGGTGGGGAAAGGTTGTTTGAACGGTTCAATGTTGAACGAAAAAAATGTTCAAATTGAAAATTTAAATACGGTAATGAAGCATCCTTGCCGAGATCTTTCGAACAAAAAAAAGTTTGTTTAAATCGGACTGTTCACTCAAACGTTATTAGGTGTGAGAGCTTTTTTGAACGGTTCAATGTTGAACGAAAAAATTGTTCAAATCAAAAATGTAGGTACGGGAATGAGGTGGGGGAGAGTGGTAATGAATGGGCCATGGTGATGAATGGGCCGCTAACAAAATATGAAAAAGTATTTGCACGAATTTTTATTTGATGCCACCAATAGACGTAGCTATTTGTTCTACTAAACTCATCCAATTTTCATTCGTTTGTGCTGAGTCATTTTCAATCTAGAGTGGCATGGTCAAGAATCTGATTGAAAAGTAAGTTTTTCCCTTTTTAGTAAAACATTTCCTAGCTAAAATGTACCAAGTATTTCATTGCATACATATGTATAAGCTAGTCTTTCCATATCTATAAACTAATCTTAAGATGTATTTTGATGTTATTTAAATTCAATGTACTCAAAAAACCTAAATGTATTCCAAAAGTATAGGTGGGGCTGAATGGGCCACTATGTCATGGTTATGAATGGGCCACCTAAATATTGTTTTTCTTCCTTTTCGTTGAATTTTCGCATTAATATGAAACACAACTGACTGTCATAGGGGTCAATCCATGTGAGATCATACAGCCATGTTGCTCACTATTTTTGATTTTTAAAAATTTTTGCCTGTTAATTAACTGTTATATTGGGAGCATGAAACAATGGTTTAAAAAATTTTAAACCTTCAGAATTTTTTTTGGCAAGCACTTTTCAGTAGCTGCGGAAGCGACTTTTCATGAAAAGAGTACTGTTTGAGGATGCTTATAACTTTTTTATTTATAAATATATCAAAATGATTTAAAAACCACTTGATTGAGCAAAAAATGATCTAAATTTCTATATCAGTAATTTTTCTGATAATTAGTAACAAATTTGTGTAAAATTAGCTTAAAACTAAGATTTTTTGTGTGAAATTTTACATTTTTGGCATAAAAATATTAGTAGAAGGAATTAAGACTCAACCCTTACTTTTTTTCCCTTGAATAGATATCTCATAGGACTATTCCCAGAAGTAGTGTGAAACATTTGAAGGTAGTCCTTTTTTTTATATAATTTGTCAAACTTGGCATTTTGGAGAAAAAATGGTAACTTTGAGATTTAATATCTGAAAAGGGACTGAATGAAAATCTACAAAAATTTAACTGGATAACCTTCTTATAGCAGTAAATATGCAGCAAAAATGTTATGAGTGATATCGTTCTAGTTTTAGAGATATGAAGCCTCAAAGTTGGCTGAAAAATCTCATTTATTTTGACGCCAAAAAATCATCACATAATGCAAAATTAATTATTTTCATAATATTAGATGAGTTTTTTGTGGTATAAACTAACCCTTTTACCAAAACATACAATATTTAAATTTATTTTCCATTTGCAGAAAGAAATAATTTAGATATTATGCTTTTATATATGCTTGTTTTCTACGTGTTAGTCATAAAAACATGATTTTCCACTTTAAAGCTGGGCTTTCACGGTCTTTATGCATCTAGTAAGCAAAGAACAATTATAGTTTTAATCTAACCTACAACTCTTCATTCATTTTTAAAAGTTTAAAGCGTTAAAACCCCCCTACAGCACCAAAAAGTCGCTCAAAATCCGAATTTAAGCTCTAGATCCTGCCATTTTCCGTGAGATTGCGTCTGTATAACAGCAGAAAATGGCGGACGTATTTTCGCGGAAAAGGGTAGGATCTGGAGCAGTGTTTCCCAACCTTTTCAAGTTCACCACCCCCTTCAAGATGCTGACTGACACCTATCGCCCCCCCCCCTTTTTTTTTCTTCCTCGAAAAAACCATAATTTGGAGCAAGTGAACAGCTATAATATTAAAAATATAAGTACCGAACTTTAATTTGAAGTAAAATGTACGCAATAAAGATATTATGACTAATCACTTTTAAACTAGAAATATTAATTAATAATTAAAATACCTATTTTTTTTCTTTCACAAAGCGAACTGATATAATCATTTGAGGGGGAATATTTAACTAAGATCATTGACATACTTATCAAAATACAGAAGTGCATTTTTTCAAGAAATTATTTTCTTTTCTACGCTGGAATCTGGGTAATTAAAATCATTGAAACTAAAAATTGGAAGGAAAATAAATTGAAAATCTGAAAATTCATAAAATTGACAATGAATGATAAAATACTCCCTAAGGTTAATCCGAGGTGCAAAGAGGAAGCGCTTGAACTTCAATTTGTTTCTTTCTTAACGTGTAATTAATTGTCTGAAGCCTGAACAAGAGGTTTCGTACATGTTTACAATTTCGGTTTTCGTTACCCTTTTTTTACTGCTATTTTCTCTTCTAAATACCCATCCCCCCCTATACTTAAGAATTTACCACTCCTTTCGGTACTTATATTTTTAATATTATAGCTGTTCACTTGCTCCAAATTATGGTTTTTTCGAGGAAGAAAAAAGAGGGGGGGGCGATAGGTGTCAGTCAGCATCTTGAAGGGGGTGATGAGCTTGAAAAGGTTGGGAAACACTGCTCTAGATCCTACCCTTTTCCGCGAAAATACGTCCGCCATTTTCTGCTGTTATACAGACGCAATCTCACGGAAAATGGCAGGATCTAGAGCTTAAATTCGGATTTTGAGCGACTTTTTGGTGCTGTAGGGGGGTTTTAACGCTTTAAACTTTTAAAAATGAATGAAGAGTTGTAGGTTAGATTAAAACTATAATTGTTCTTTGCTTACTAGATGCATAAAGACCGTGAAAGTCCAGCTTTAAAGTGGAAAATCATGTTTTTAAGACTAACACGTAGAAAAAAGCATATATAAAAGCATAATATCTAAATTATTTCTTTCTGCAAATGGAAAATAAATTTAAATATTATATGTTTTGGTAAAAGGGTTAGTTTATACCACAAAAAACTCATCTAATATTATGAAAATAATTAATTTTGCATTATGTGATGATTTTTTGGCGTCAAAATAAATGAGATTTTTCAGCCAACTTTGAGGCTTCATATCTCTAAAACTAGAACGATATCACTCATAACATTTTTGCTGCATATTTACTACTATAAGAAGGTTATCCAGTTAAATTTTTGTAGATTTTCATTCAGTCCCTTTTCAGATATTAAATCTCAAAGTTACCATTTTTTCTCCAAAATGCCAAATTTGACAAATTATATAAAAAAAAGGACTGTCTTCAAATGTTTCACACTACTTCTGGGAATAGTCCTATGAGATATCTATTCAAGGGAAAAAAAGTAAGGGTGAGTCTTAATTCCTTCTACTAATATTTTTATGCCAAAAATGTAAAATTTCACACAAAAAATCTTATTTTTAAGCTAATTTTACACAAATTTGTTACTAATTGTCAGAAAAATAACTGGTATAGAAATTTAGATCATTTTTTGCTCAATCAAGTGGTTTGTAAATCATTTTGATATATTTATAAATAAAAAAGTTATAAGCATCCTCAAAAAGTACTCTTTTCATGAAAAGTCGCTTCCGCAGCTACTGAAAAGTGCTTGCCAAAAAAAATTCTGAAGGTTTAAAATTTTTTAAACCATTGTTTCATGCTCCCAATATAACAGTTAATTAACAGGCAAAAAGTTTTAAAAATCAAAAATAGTGAGCAACATGGCTGTATGATCTCACGTGGATTGACCCATAGATAAAGATTACTGTCGTAAAATATGTTTGTAGTAACTTCTAAATATAATTTGCAGATCTATATTATGTTTCTATAGTACAATAGACCTCTGGTCGCAGTGCGTTGCTTGAAAAAGCCCCCTCTCTCCTTCATATTATATTCCTCACAGTACAATTTCATTTTCTTTCTTGGTAACTTAAGTTAGATATTTCTTATTCTCGATGTCTAGTAAATTAAAAAAAAATATTTTGAATTTTGACAAGTTTGAAAATGAAGATGAAGTTTTTGAAAGTGATTTTTAATATTATTTTTGAAATGTATAAATTTTGTAAAATCATAGTGTGTATTATCTGTTATTTTTTTTTAATATATATTTGATGTTATTTATTTCTTACAATCTCATTATTTAGTCATTTTTCTGCTACAATTGGTATGCATCAGTTTTATTTTAATTGCATCAGTTTTGATGTTTATATAATTTTAAATCAGTATGATTTTGTATCATCATGTCAAGTGCCACATTTATTTTGTCATATTCAGCAAATAAAAGATTAAATCCACATGTTTTCATTGAATTCATTTAGTGGCCCATTCATTACCTTCGATGGCCCATTCAACCCCATAGGTGGGGTTGAATGGGCCAAATTTCAAAATTTTTATTTTCTATTATAATTCATTATAGACAGGTGCTAATCCAACTTTTATGACTTTTTTAGATAGCCAGATAAGTAAAGTAACTAAAACACCAATTTAGAGTTAAAACAAAGTGTTAGAAAAAATTACAAAAATTCAAAACCAAAAAGTGGCCCATTCATTACCACTCTCCCCTATCCCTGAAAAGATCTTTCGAACAAAAAAAAGTTTGTTCAAATCGGACTGTTCATTCAAAAGTTAGTATCGCGGGACCGGTTATTTGAACGGCTCAAAGTTGAACCAAAAATTGTTCAAATCAAAAATTCAAATATGGGAATGAGCTGTACTCGCCGAGATCTTTCCAACAAAAAAAGTTTGTCCAAATCGGAATGTTCATTCAAAAGTTATTGGGGGGGAACAGACAGACCGACCGACAGACACACAAATTCCCCATCTCAATACCCTACTTTCAAATTTTTAATTTTTCGATATTTATTTCATTTTTTTGTTTCTGTTTGACTTTTTTTACTTGGCGATTTTTTTTTTACTTGGCGACATTTTTTGGACTTGGCGACATTTTTTAGATGCATTAAGCCAATTTTCATGCTTTTTTCGTTTCTTTTATTTTTAACGGGAAAGTAGGCTAAAAAGATTACACAAATCTACAATGAAAAATATAAGAAAAAACCTCTTTTTTCTGTCCTTAAGACTTTATTAACTGATCTTGGTGGCATTTTTCAGGCTGAATTTGAAAATGTCAGCCAGTTTTCTTTTTCCATAACGGAAGGGTTTTGCATGAAAAGTGCTGTAGTGATTTACACTAATAGCATTTACACTAAATAAATCAGGTTATATTAACCTGGGGAGGGGTGGAGATTTTTCAATATGCAGAATGAAGCTCAAAATTTTAGCGTATAATAAAATACAAATTTGCACACCTGAACCGACATGTGATGAGAAAAGGTATCAAAAAGGGGGGGAAAGGTGTCAAAAAAAATTGGGAGGTCGGAGTAACCTCCCATCGGGGTGCCCAGGCTCTGATCGATAGGGACCATTGCGCTACCTACCTATCCCTCCTTCCCCCTATGGTTACGCCCATGGAAGAAATTGTATTCTCAGAAATATTTTTAGCTTAATTTTCCAAGTGCCCTTTCGGCATCTCATGCAGTGGTGGGTTTACCACATCGCAAGTGTCGCAATTGAAAGTGGCCTTTCCACCATTGAGCCCCGAAGTGACTCAAATATGTACATTAAAAATGTTA
This sequence comes from Uloborus plumipes, assembly GCA_038373865.1. Lineage (NCBI taxonomy): Eukaryota > Metazoa > Arthropoda > Arachnida > Araneae > Uloboridae > Uloborus > Uloborus plumipes. Next base: position 18,353 of record JAXGGA010008991.1, read on the forward strand.
TACATAGTTCCGTGACAGACAAAAAGGCTCCCAGAAAGTCATTGAGAGGGGTCCCCACATCTTTAAATCCGCTACCGATATCATCCACTCTATATCTCTGTAACTTTAGTTTCTAAGAAGTATTTTGCTACATCCTTGAAAGAAACCCTTTTATGTTTTTCTGAATGTTTTTCTCGAAAAAGGCTATATTTTAAAAGTTCAATAACTTGTTATCCTAAAAAAATGCCTTCTTTAATTTTTCTATCAATAAACTTGGGAAAGTTCTTCAAGTTCAAAGCACATTACTAGTTCTGACCATAGACCACATGTTTTCATTAAACCCAATTTCATGTTAAGAATTTGAAGATGCAATATTTTTGGGTAGCACCAATCTTAATAGCATTCTTTTCTTCTGTCGTAAAAGACTTACATGGAGACCATAAATTTTTTTTTTTAAATGATTTTTGCAATCCCAACAACTCTACCCGCACAAAATACCAAATTTTTGTGTAGTATGTGTGTAAACCGAAAAAAAAAGAAAAAAAACCTAACTTCAAATTTTCCGCATGAAAATTTCATATTATATCTTTCCTAGAACTGCTGTCGTATATTTTACCTTCCCTTCATATTGATTGCAGAATTTCTTCCGAGACTCTGCCGCGATAGCTGTTCTGCAGGGGTTAGAGGTCAAGCGCAAATAATCGACGCTCCGTGGCTTTTTACGATACTTAACGCATCGATTAATAAAAAAATAAATAAATACAAATAACTAAATGAATAAAATGATCTCTGATTGAAGATCTGGTGGGCGAGATTTTGACGTTATTTTTAAGATTGAAAACCTTGACTCATGGTTGAATCCAATACTGAAACTAGCGTAAAAATAGACTTTGAATTGCATATGGGTGATTCTACAAAAATGGGCAAATTTGTGTTCCATACTGATTGCTCTTTTTGTTTGTAATTTAATAAAAAACCATTTTGGGAATATTTTTATGCGTCTTTTGTTCTACAATTTTCGTTATCAACAATGTCAATATTTAATTATTATTCATTTAAAAAATAGGATATTATATTGAAATGTCATCCACATGCCCTGTCCCATAGGTGCAATTTTCACAATCAATGGAACATAGATTAAAAAAAAAATAAGTGATTTTTTTTCTCAAGAGTTTTTTATTTATAAATATGAATGTGTGCAAGATGTAAATCACAAAAGAAGCAAAATAATATGAAAATAATGTCTCTAAAAGTTAATCTAAACTTTGTCCCAGCGATTATCAGTTATCCACATGTCTAAAAAGTATAGATATTTTTCTCTGAAATGTTTATTTCAAAATCTGGCAACACATCTTAAAATAAAGCATGGAACTTTGTTATTCCTGGATGAGAATTAATTTTGCTGTTCTGCAATTACTTTTTGATAAAAAGCAAGCTAAACTCAACTTTCAAGGCAAGTGTTTTTTATCTTTGTCATTAACATGCCCCACAGAATGCATGTAAAATGTACATGTAAATAAATTTTGATAATAAATAATCATAAGGCTTACATTTGTGGGTTCTAATTCGAAGTGAAACCGAAAAATATTCATTTATGACTTTTTGAGAACCCAATTACTTGTGTTTTGTCATTCACATGCCCTTTTTCTATTGTCATTCACATGCCCCAAAATAAGACACGTGGACGAATCAAAAGCCAAACTATGACAGTACAATGTTTAAAAATTATGTCTAACAGTTTACTGGTTAAAAAATTTCATTAATATACCTATTGTGTTTGTGTTATTCACATACTTACTGTGTTGTATTCACATACCCATTGTGTCATCCACATGTCCTTTTTATCATTCACCTATGCTTTCAAAAAAATAAAATCCAAAAATACAATAAAATATAAACGTTTAAGCTCTGCCGATAGTCTATTTTAATTATGTAACTTATCAAGTGCTTTGCTGATTTTTTTCAGATTTTTAATTTTAAATTAATTTTTTGAAATCTACATGTTAGAAATATTCCCGTATTTGTAGAATCGCCCATATATGCATTCCATGTATTAAAGTACTACAGGATAAGTAAAAGGTATGCATAGGATATTCTGTGTCTTTCAGTGTTATCAGCTAATTGCCAAAATCACTGTTCCTTAAGGGGTTACAGTACCTCAAAAATGACCAAAAGACCAAAAAAATTTTTATTGCTTATTTCAAAAGTAAAAGTTATTTAAAACACTCAGAAAAAAATAGCATTGTTCCAGCTAAATTATTTAAAAAGTTATGAGTGACTTTAGGGCATGCATGCTATGTGTTCTAATGGAAAAGTCAAACTTTAAAGTGCTTTTTCTCGGTGATCAGTTTTTAGTGTTTCTATGTTACTGGAAATGCTAAGGAATTTTTTCTATTAAAGATATAACTTTAAAGCAATATTTTTTGCACTCAGGATAATGTATTTAACAAAACTGTGCATCGAATAAGCGTTTTATAAATTACAAAAATTTTTAGAGTTTGTTAAACCTCGAAGAACAAAATTTTCTAAGAATTTTTTACATAAAAGGTCACAAAATATTTTCTAATCAAAATATAAGAAAATGAATGCACAGATTTGTTGAGGTAATCTTTGTGATCATTTGTCAAAAAGAAATTTTGAAATTAGTGCAGAAACAAAAAAGCCTTAGGGTTTTTAAAAAATTGAAATTTTCTTACATTTTTCAAATTTTCAGGAAAAGTTTGCAAAATTTTTAATGTTTGAAAATAAATTACTGATTGTTAAACAAGTGCAGAAACAAATATTTCAAAGAATTAACTTTTTCACTTAAATTAAAGAAATTTGTCTGAAAGGTACTGTAACCCCTTAATATGCGTTTCTCTACAATAAGACCGTCGCAGTTAAAAAGCTACATTTACAGGCTCACAGCATGCGTTTATTCTCTAGTTAAAAAAAGCTGAGCGGAAACTAAAGATTCTCAAACCGCGTAATTTTGATTCCAAATGTTCGGAAGAAGTTTTACTATAAAATTCTCTCGACAATGTATGTACATTTTCACCTGCATCTCAGAAATAAACTTTTAATTTAACGAAAAAGCAACACAATTTATTCCAAAATTACTGCAACTGAATGTATGCTTCTCTATGATAAGATTTCAGTTGTTAAAAAGCTTAATTTACAGGCACATATGAGTTACTCAACATGCAAAGCTCGGTGGAACTAATGAATTTCAAATTAGGAATTCCTTAATACTAAGCCATCATTTGTTTTATTTTATTGTGCTTTATTTATTTTATGTACCGTTGGTGTATTTGGGTTGGATGTTTTTCTTAAAATTGATGTTTTGCTTTCGATGAGTTTTCGATGTCGATTTTTGTATTTAAATTATCTAAATAAAAAATAAATAAATGATAGTAAATATAATAATTTTAAAAAAGCATATGTCTAACAAACCATGACATACGCTGTAAATTTCTTATAAAATTTACAATGTTTATCAGTAATTACGACAACCGTCTAAAAGTCATCAAAAGGAAGAAAACTTTCAACGCACATAAAAGTAAATTTATAAACTTTACAGAATTTATCAGTAATTACGAGAGCCGTAAAATTAATACGAATTTATAAAAACTCAACATGAGGCTTACATTCGAAGTAAATTCGGATTAATACGTGATATTTTTGTGCTTAAAAGTAGTATAATAGCTTATAAGGTGTCTTAAAGTCATTTTAAAATGAGGACTTCGTAATAAAAAAATATATGATCGGTGACTCCTCCCAAAACTAATTTTGTATCAGCCTTTGTATACTACATTGAGAAATGAAGATGATTTAATCTAAATAAGCTGACAGTTTAAATGTTGTAAAATATTTTTTAACTTCCTGTTTTCTTGTTTACATGTCTTCATTTTACATGTTTACAAGTTTTTGTTTACATTTTAAACCATTGACAACCAACCAAGAGACCAATAAAGAAAGTTTTACTTGTATTTTGCTTTCATTACACAAATGTTTGCTAGCTCAACATTCTTTCCCAATACTCGGGCACATTCAGAAACTTTCGCCTGATATGGTTCCCTTCTAAAAGCTAGAAAATATTTAGGCTGAAATTATCTGGTACTTCCCCTCCCTCCACAAATACGTTGCCTAGCAACCACAACACCATAATCACTGGAACAGTGCTAGTCTGTAGAACTCGATACACGCGATAGCAACTTTCTCCCGCTGATACATAAGAGGTAAGTCGGAAAAGTTTCGCAGTCCCTTTATCATGTATTATTATTTTCTTTCAGCGCCTATACTAATGCGATACGTTTCAAGTAAATTTATTTATACTCATACTGTAAAAAATGAATGTTATTTTAACAGTATAATATAGCTAATTTTATAGTAATAAACTAAAAATTTAATTTTACAGTAATAAAATGTAAAATTCTTAGTTTTACAGTACTAAGTTGTAAAATTGCTAATTTTACAGTTTATTACCGTGCGTTTTGCAGTTTTAAGCTGGAACCTCTGCTGCCAGTATTATCCTGTTGTTTTTACAGTATAATACAGCTAAATTTTGCGGCAATAAACTGTAAAATTGCTAATTTTACGGTAAGAAACTGAAGTAGCTAGTTTTATAGTTTATTACCGTGAATTTTGCAGCTTTAAGCTGGAACCTCTGCTGCCAGTATTATCCTGTTGTTTTTACAGTATAATACAGCTAAATTTTGCGGCAATAAACTGTAAAATTGCTAATTTTACGGTAAGAAACTGAAGTAGCTAGTTTTATAGTTTATTACCGTGAATTTTGCAGTTTTAAGCTGAACCTCTGCTGCCAGTATTATCCTGTTGTTTTTACAGTATAATACAGCTAAATTTTGCGGCAATAAACTGTAAAATTGCTAATTTTACGGTAAGAAACTGAAGTAGCTAGTTTTATAGTTTATTACCGTGAATTTTGCAGCTTTAAGCTGGAACCTCTGCTGCCAGTATTATCCTGTTGTTTTTACAGTATAATACAGCTAAATTTTGCGGCAATAAACTGTAAAATTGCTAATTTTACGGTAAGAAACTGAAGTAGCTAGTTTTATAGTTTATTACCGTGAATTTTGCAGCTTTAAGCTGGAACCTCTGCTGCCAGTATTATCCTGTTGTTTTTACAGTATAATACAGCTAAATTTTGCGGCAATAAACTGTAAAATTGCTAATTTTACGGTAAGAAACTGAAGTAGGTAGTTTTATAGTTTATTACCGTGAATTTTGCAGCTTTAAGCTGGAACCTCTGCTGCCAGTATTATCCTGTTGTTTTTACAGTATAATACAGCTAAATTTTGCGGCAATAAACTGTAAAATTGCTAATTTTACGGTAAGAAACTGAAGTAGCTAGTTTTATAGTTTATTACCGTGAATTTTGCAGCTTTAAGCTGGAACCTCTGCTGCCAGTATTATCCTGATGTTTTTACAGTATAATACAGCTAAATTTTGCGGCAATAAACTGTAAAATTGCTAATTTTACGGTAAGAAACTGAAGTAGCTAGTTTTATAGTTTATTACCGTGAATTTTGCAGCTTTAAGCTGGAACCTCTGCTGCCAGTATTATCCTGTTGTTTTTACAGTATAATACAGCTAAATTTTGCGGCAATAAACTGTAAAATTGCTAATTTTACGGTAAGAAACTGAAGTAGCTAGTTTTATAGTTTATTACCGTGAATTTTGCAGCTTTAAGCTGGAACCTCTGCTGCCAGTATTATCCTGTTGTTTTTACAGTATAATACAGCTAAATTTTGCGGCAATAAACTGTAAAATTGCTAATTTTACGGTAAGAAACTGAAGTAGCTAGTTTTTTAGTTTATTACCGTGAATTTTGCAGCTTTAAGCTGGAACCTCTGCTGCCAGTATTATCCTGTTGTTTTTACAGTATAATACAGCTAAATTTTGCGGCAATAAACTGTAAAATTGCTAATTTTACGGTAAGAAACTGAAGTAGCTAGTTTTATAGTTTATTACCGTGAATTTTGCAGCTTTAAGCTGGAACCTCTGCTTCCAGTATTATCCTGTTGTTTTTACAGTATAATACAGCTAAATTTTGCGGCAATAAACTAAAATTGCTAGTTTTACAGTAAGAAACTCAAATTGCTAGTTTTACAGTTTATTACCGTGTATTTTTGTTTTAAATTGGAATATCGCCTGCCAGTATTATACTGTAAAAACAACAATTCATTTTTCACAGTGTATGTATTATTTATTTTGTTATATTAAACATCGTGCCTGTTAACTACTATTGATGTGATAAACATCATTACTTAAGCAACGTTGAACTTTGGCGTTGTGAAAATAAAGTAAGCGGTTTCCAAAGTAGGTGCCGTGGGGCGAGGGCTGCCAAGAAGCAGGAGCTCCCGAAGGGAGGTCACGGGAGGTCACTGGGACCTCCCAAACGTTTTTCTCATTCGGCAAATTCGGACTGACGATTTGGCAAATTCAGGAACAGTTTGGCAATTTTTTTGTTGTATATTTTGTGTGCAGCTGCAATCTTCCCTTTTTTATATACATTTGTTACCTTTGAAAATAAGAAGCTCCGATTAATAAAACTTAATTCGGTTGTTGCAAAAACCTGTCAAATGACCAACCTGCTTTTAATTTATGATGTATGCAATATTTTATGATATGTCATGCAGTATGCAGTCAAGACGTTTTAATCTGTATGTATGTATATAGTAATAATAATTTATAAATTATTATCCAATCAATTGTTTTTACTGTTCAAAATACATTCCCGTTGTTATTCATCGAAGTTCAAATATTTGTCAATTATCTGAAGAAAAATTTGTGAATGCTTGATTTTTTTAGTGATTGATACCTAATGTCTTTACTCGTAAAATATAATCGTATAAGGTCTGCGTGTATGCTCGTATTTTATGATTACGCACACACACATTTTGGAACTTCATTCGGCAAATTCAGAATTCCCCCTGCCCCTAAAATTTAAGCTCGGGGCGCCTCTGCCACGAACTCCCCTGTGTCAAATCTTTGTTGTTAGTTAAACGAAGAAAGTGCAATGGTTACTCGTCAAAGACTGACCGGTCTCAGATTTTTTATTTTAATAATGCAGAACACATGATATGATTCATTAACATTAAAATTCTTAAAAAAAAAATTACTTACTAAAGCAAATGGTAACCCTGTTTCAAAATACTTTCTGCTTTTTCCGTTTAAATCATGAAAACATATTAACATGCTGCTTGACTCTCTGTGTCTACTTACCTGTATACAGGTTTCTATTTTTGTGTAAATTACTAAACATACTGCTTGACAGATAGATATGAAATTAGATAAATAGTTAGAATACCGTCAGAAAAATTTGCTCTTCAAAGGATGCCGCGACTATGAAAAGTTTGGGAAGTCCTGGTTTAAGATCAAGTGCAGAAAGCCAAGAGAAAAACATACTGCGTAAAATCACTGTCCTTACTCAGTTACATATGTATGATCTGCTAGGTGTCATTTTCGTAGTAAAGTCAGACACAGATGTTTCTTTACATTTTATGTGACGCACAAAGTACACCTTAAATGATGTTTTAAATTATTTTTTGAATATTTTTTCAGCATTCGAATTTTTTTTAAGATTCTAAAAGTTGAAACGTTCAAAATGCCTGAAACCCACAAATATATACTTGCTTCAGCCTTGAAATTAGTTTGTTAAATTTACACTAGTACACAAATCAGCACAACTGGCTTTGTAATTGTAATAACACTGGTTAAAAAAGATTTTGTTAAATGAAACATTTACAGCCTTTCTAGAGGAGTTTTTGATGCTGACTTCAAATATCCAAGCAGAACTTAGTTATCACTAACAGCTTTTGCTTAATCATGGGTTTTAAATATTTATTTTTCCCGTGTTTTCCTACATCACGTAATGATAAAAACTCAATCTTAATGACGCCAATTCTCCTGATAGGCTACCTGAATTGAATTATTTTTCGTGTTTTTATATTTGAATGCAAACATAAAGAATTTGTAAATTGTATGCTAAGAAAAATGCTTTAGTATGCTGCCTTGTATTGACTTTGTAATGGCTGTGTTTGTAGCTTAATATAAAACAGATGAGACTTAGTATTGACTCTTTCGAAACTAGTTTAAAAGCTATACTATTTCATGATTCAGACACGTTGCCTTCGGCACTACTAGCATATTCAGTCAAAACAAAGGAAACTTGAAGATTTGTAAGTATTTTTAGATAAAATTTAGTACAACACATATCGTGCGCTAATTATTTTTTGCCTAAAATTAAATTAAACAAATTTTATTTACTGCCGGGGTTTTACACAATGCTTCCCTCCTCCTGCGTATGGGATAGCAATAGCAAAAAGAATTGAAAAACAAAAAAGACTAGACCTGTTGTTCTACTGGCTCTTTATATTAAATTAGACCGTTTCAGAAACTTTGGGAATTGGATTTGAATACTTAAAACCAGAATTTCCACGTATTATTGATGTAAAGCTATAATAAAACACAAGTTTGGAGGGGGCCCCCGTTGTCCAAGTATACAAGTTCTTATTGATTAATGCTAGACACTTAAGAGTATGTTCCCGATGACAAATACCGAAAGAAATGACCAAGCTAAGTTCTTGATATAGTTATTTTGGTTTTAACTATGTATATGAATATGCGCATTTCTTTCAAACTTCAGTCGAATGCTCTTTGCTCTATTACCGATTACTAGTAGTGATTGTTTCTTTAAGTTGTAATTTTTCTTAATTTTCAGTCTATTTTTCAGATTTTTTGTTCATACTAAATATCATATAGAAACAGTTCTAACTAATCACATTGTGCAAAAAATTATTAAATGGAGTCTGGCGAATTTGCAGGTTTGTGGGTCCGTCGCAATTTATTTTTGGGGCCCTTTAGAGATGAACAAAACTATGAAAAATATGCCCCCCCCCCCCAACTATGTCTATAGGGGAATTGGAATTGTTTGATTAGTGCAAAAATTGAAATGTAAAATGTTTGGAGGAAAAGTGGCATCGGGCACCACCTAAGTGCTACAGGGACTCGGGATTCTATTATCACAAAGTCTCGAAAAGTGTTTTGCTACAAATTACTGCCCCATACCTGGAATTAAGGCAAAATTGAAACCCACGAACATTCTGAATGCTGTTATTCAGTTTTTCGGCATTGTTTTTTTCCTTCATTTATTTCAAGAAAGAAAAAAAATCCAAATTGAAATTTTACAATATCCCTTTCCCTTTTCTACAGCAGCATATACACTGAAGTGACAAAAGTCATGGGATACCTCTTAATATCGTGTCGGCCCTCCTTTTGCCCGGCGAAGTGCAACAACTTGACGTGGCATGGACTCAACAAGTCGTTGGAAGTCTTCTGCAGGAATATTGAGCCATGCTGTCTCGATAGACGTCCATAATTGTGAAAGCGTTGATGGGGCAGGATTTTGGGCACGAACAGACCTCTCGATGGTGTCCCATAAATGCTCAATGGGATTCATGTCGGGCGATCTAGGTGGCCAAATCATTCGTGGGAATTGTCCAGAATTTTCTTCAAACCAATTGCGAACAGTTGTGGCCCGGTGACATGGCGCATTGTCATCCATAAAAATCCCATCGTTGTTTGGGTACATGAAGTCCATGAATGGCTGCAAGTGATCTCCAAGTAGCTGCACATAAGCATTTCCAGTCAATGTTCGGTCCAGTCGCACTAGAGGACCAAGTCCATGCCATGAAAAAACAGCCCACACCATTACGGAGCCACCACCAGCTTGAACAGTGCCTTGCTGACAGTTTGGGTCCATGGCTTCGTGGGGTCTGCGCCACACTCGAACCCTACCATCGGCTCTTACCAGCTGAAATCGTGACTCATCGGACCAGGCCACGGTTTTCCATTCATCTAGGGACCAACCGATATGCTCACGTGCCCACGAGAGTCGCTGCAAGCGATGTCGTTCTGTCAGTAAAGGCACTCGAGTCGGTCTTCTGTGGAATAGCCCAAGAAATCCAAATTTCTCCGCACAGTTCTAGCAGACACGTCCATTGTACGTCCCACATTGATTTCTACGGTGATTTGACGCAGTGTTGCTTGTCTGTTAGAATTTACGACTCTTTGCAGACGTCGCCGGTCTCGATCTTTAAGTGCAGGCGGTCGACCACTGCGCTGTCCATGGTGGGATGTTATGCCTGAAATTTCATACTCTCGGCACACTCTTGACACAGTGGATCTGGGAATGTTGAATTCTCTAACGATTTCCGAAATGGCATGACCCATGCGTCTAGCTCCAACTAACATTCCGCGTTCAAAGTCTGTTAATTCACGTCGTGCGGTCATCATCACGTTAAAACCTCTTCACATGAATAACTTGAACAGAAATGAAAGCTCTGTAAAAGCACTGCGCATTTATACCTGTTCTATGCGATGCTACTGCCATCTGAAAATTTGCATATTGCTATCCCATGACTTTTGTCACTTCAGTGTAAAATAGAAAACACGAATTGTTATTCGCTTAGTTCGAGAGGAAATAAAGGAGAAAATATATTGAGTTCGGATGTTGTCTACCTTACCTTTTAATGGTTTAAGGAATGCCACTGAGAAAAATTAAAATTTTATGTATCAGTTTGTTTTGTTTACCTTCATACTCTCTCAATCTTTCGGTTTTGCGTTAATTTTTGCGGTTTTCGCAGTCTGTAAGTTTTCGTAGTCTGTAACCACGATTCCCGTGAGAAAAAGCAGAAATTCAATTTCCTCTCCACAGTTTTGCACAAATATTTAAAAGAAAATGAAAGAGGATCGCAAAGGTGGTCGATAAGGTTTTTCCATCTCCAATGCACCACGTGAAAACTGGTTTCAATTTTGATAATTTTTTTAATAGCGAGGAGCATTTTCTTTTTCTGTTGTGCAATACAGTGTCCGCCCAAGTAGCTTCGCCGTCTCATACCTTAGACTTCTTCCTCCCAAGAAGATATCTTGTAAATACATAAAACTCTCCAAAGGCTAAGTCGTGTAATACTTTCGAAAGTTGAAAAAAACAAAAGGAAAAAAACTCAGAAAGTTTGAGAGAGGAGAAGAAACTGGGTGGGAGAGGAATATACACAGTGTTCAAGTCAATCAATTTTATCGCATGAGCAAGGACTGAATGCGCAGTTTGATCCCGGGAAATTCGTGGACATATATAAGAGATCTATTGTGCAAGTGCAGGCCCTATATCTACGTTTCCTATATCGCAGACAAAATAAATTTTCCCTGCACTTAATTGTGAAACATTCTGCACTCTTTAGTGCTTCGTCAATGACATCGAAATGACTTTATTCCTTGCGAGGAACTTGGGGATGCGTCAGAGCAGTAATTATGAATTTGATTATACACTGCTCGACATTGAAAATGCAACACCAAGAAGGAGTGGTCAGAAATTGATGAAATTTGGTAAGAAGACAGAGACAGCATGGAACAATAAGTGATATTTATTTCAAAATAAATAAGCAAAATTTAGAGCGAGGACGGCGTCGGCTCAGTAAGAAGTAGGACCACCGCGGACAGCGATGCACGAAGAAACACATCTAGGCATGGAGTCAATAAGCCTGCGGATGGTGTCCTGAGGGATGGCACTCCATTCCCTTTCAACTATTTGCCACAGTTCGTCCTCTGAACGAGGCAGTGACAGGTTCTGCAAACGGCGTCCAATCACGTCCCACACATGTTCGATTGGTGACAAGTCAGGAGAGTATGGTGGCCAGGAAAGCATCTGTACACCTCGTAGAGCATGTTGGCTGATTCGAGCACTGTGAGGCCGGGCGTTATCCTGTTGAAAAATTGCATTTGGCAGACCCTGAAGGTAGGGGATTGCCACCGGCCGCAGTACATTATCTACATATCGTTGGGCCGTCATAGTGCCCCGAATACGAACTAGAGGTGATACGAAATTGTATGCAATAGCGCCCCAAACCATTATGCCACGTTGTCGCGCTGTGGGGCGTTCGGCAGTTACTGCCGGATTCGATCTTTCTCCACGTCGACGCCACACACGTATGCGATGACTATCGCTGGACAAACAGAAGCGGGATTCATCTGAGAACACTACGGTTTGCCATTCTGCCATCCACGTCGCTCTGGTCCGGCACCATTCCAAATGTTGGAGTCTGTGCTGTGAGGTCAATGGCAGTCTTCTTAGTGGGCGCCGTGATTGCAGGCCACGTGCAACCAGTAGACGGGAAATGGTTCTGGTCGACACAGGAACATCCAGGGTACCTTGCACATGCTGCAGAATCGACGTACAAGTGACTTGCGGGTCCGCCACAGCTTGTCGGTGAATCCGTCGATCCAAGCGGTCCTGACGTCACTCTGGCTGCACCTGCACCCCTCAATGAGGCTACATTTCCTCTTTCCAACCATCTCCGACACAGCCGATGCACAGTGCTTGCATCCATGTGGGTATTAGCTGCAATTGACGTATGGACCAACATCCCCTTCTCAGTCCGATCACCATAACAATGGTAAAGTCGTCAGTATGCTGGAAGCGTCTTCGTTGAGGACGGCGTGGCATTTCCTCCTATCACACGTATCCTTCGAGACAAAAACCAAATTTCTCCGATAATTAGTGTGGCAGAAAAACCAACATGAACATAGCCCACTTTTCAACTTCATTCTCTTATATCTTACTTCACGTGCGTCGGAGAGCTGCGCATTTCATATCATTTGCATAACTCAGTGACGTGCGTCTACGGTAAAATTTGCATGAATTTCTGACCACTCCTTCTTGGTGTTGCATTTTCAATGTCGAGCAGTGTACCTTGTGTTACGAGAGCTGGCGGCTTAAAGTAAAATTAATTTCCCACTCTCTGTACTTTTTTCCCTTGATGGTTGTCATAGTTACGGCGCTATGAACTTTTTCCCACTTAGTTTTTGCAACAATGATAAAATGCAAATTGTTAAAATTGCTTTGTGCGTAAACTATTACTCTATTAAAAAATCAACGTTAATTAACCACAACATTTTCTTAGAAATTTTTGCTGTATTAATGTATGACTAGATTTGTTAGAGAAAACGTTGAGAAATAACTAAGACAAGAGGATAAAAGCGTAAACCTAATTCGATAAAAATAAAATAAATGAAATGCCTCAATAGCAGTGTATAAAAAAAAAGAGTGGAGCTGTTTTCTTCGCCACGGTTTCTATGGAGACGACGCAAAATTTCTAAACTTCATACGCCTATTTTAAAGTAACCCAGTTTAAAAAAGTATCGAATGTATGCTACTGCCACTGGTAGATGAGCATGGAAATTCATTTCAGAATGATGGGGATATTGCTAATGTTCTAAATGACTTTTTTCCAGTGTTTTTAACGATAACTGTAACTTAACAGTTGACACAAGCGAGACACAAGCTACTACACAGCTTGAGGACTTTGTATTTTTCAGGGAGGACGTATTACTTTATTTGAAAAAAAATTAAAACCACTAAAGCTCCGGGAAGAGATAATATTTATCCAAAAATCCTTGTAGAATGTGCAGAGGAATTAGTGGACGTTATTGTTAATATATTCAATGCTTCGTATAACTCAGGGATAGTACCAGAGGACTGGAAACTGGCTAAAATTATACCACGCTTCAAGAAAGGGTTTAGAGGTAATGCAGGAAATTATAGACCTGTGAGTCTGACTTCAGTGGTTTGTAAAATTTTTGAAACATTGATTAAAATTAAGATTATGAAATTCTAGATGCTGTTTACAAAGATTTTCAAAAAGCTTTCAATAAGGTGCCTCATGTAGGACTACTCAGTAAATTAGCTGATATAAGAATAGGAGGTAAAGTTCTAGTTTGGGTTAGAAATTGGCGGACAGGATGGAAGCAAAGAGTAGTTGTTAGGGGTAACTATTCTAAATGGAGTGAAGTTTTAAGTGGGGTTCCCCAAGGATCAGTTTTAGGTCCCCTTTTGTTTATTATTTTTATGAATGATATTCATGAAAATGTTTAGAAACATTTTGTTTCGAAACATGAATTGTTTTGCTGATGATGTAAAAATTATGGGGGTTGTAGAAAATGACGAACAAGTAAATCAGCTGCAACAGGATTTAGATCATACATATTACTAAATGGGCAGACAAGTGGGGTATGGCAGTAAATGTTGGGAAACGTCAAGTGCTGCATTTAGGTCATGCAAATAAGCATACAAGCTATTATTTACAGGGTTCAGTCATTAGTAAGGCAGATAATGTTATGGATCTAGGTGTCTTAATAAATCAGGACTTCAAGTTTAGCCAACAGTGCAGCATAGCTAGTAACAAAGCAAATAGGATGCTTGGGTTTATTAATAGATCTATTTCTAACAAGTCTAAGAAGGTTCTTCTACCTCTATATAGAAGTTTGGTATGACCTCATTTGGAGTATGCTGTTCAGTTTTGGTCTCTTTATCTGAAGAAAGATATTAATTTATTGGAAAGGGTACAAAGAAGGGGTACAAGGTTAGTAAACGGATTTTCTAATTTAGGTTATGATTCCAGACTTAGACTGCTTAATATGTATAGTCTTGAGTAAAGGAAAACCAGAGGGGACATGATTCAGTTATTTAAATTTATTAAAATGAATGATGTTGCAGGTTAGATTTTTGCACAGAAAGCAGGACAAAGGATCATCGTTTTAAGCTGTTCAAATCTCAGGCTAATCTGGAAATTCGAAAAAATTACTATTTTAGCAGGGTAGTGGGAACTTGGAACAGTTTACCGGAAGAGGCGGCAAGGAGCAATGGAGCAGATAGCTTTAAGAGGGCCATTGATCTTCATTGGGGTCTTTAATTTGATTAGGGCCAGCTCAGTTGGGCCTAGATCCTGCTGCTGGTCGTCGCATTTGTATTTGTATTTGTATCGATACTTGATCTTTTCAGCAGATAAAAAATCAGTTCATAGTATAATAGAGAAGTCAAAACGTATCGATATCATACTCATTACAGTAAAAACTTATTGTAGCACGAGTATTTCGTGTTGTTTATAGTCTCACAAAAAGCAAGCAAGATAAAATTGTTGAATGAAATAAGTTTAACATCTTAGTCTGCTGATTACTATCCAACATTCCTGTTGAAATTAAAATATTAATCGAAATAAAATAAAAACAGGATATTGGGCTTGATATCCAGTGAAAAGTGTCACTGAAATGAACAAAAGAAAAAAATGTATACAATAAATTTGCAAAATTTATATTTTTTCGGTAATTAATAAAAACTAAAAAATATAAATATGCGAACCAAGGAATCACACAAATCATGAAATGATGAAAAAAAGGTTTAAATAGGTACCAATCTGAAAGAGCATCTTGAGACATATATTTGACGCAAAAATTATTTCCCTCATCCTCCCATTATTGACATATTAGCCAAAATTCTAGGAAAAGCACCAACTTTTGCCATTTTGAGAGAAATTGATCACAAAATTTTGCCGCCTGTATCCATCTACAAATCAATGAAAGGTATGCTTCCATTAATCACTGAAACTCGCTAAATTTGGTGACTTAGGGACTCTTTTCAAAATTTAAAATCTCACATTTTGATAGCGGGGACACGAAGGCATATAATTTTTACGTTCGGAAATATGCCTGGGAATAAATATCGTGTTTATGCTTTCTGGTAATAAACTGATCAACGAAAAAATAGTAATTGAGAAAATTTTCCCCCGATTGATGTTTTTTCACGATCCAAAAGATATTTGTTGTTGCTCTGAGTTCTTGAATATGTTTATTGAAGAGCAATTCTTAACATAAGGAACTTTGATTTAAGAACATGAAACTATTAAAAATGGAGTAATAAAGTGCATTTTGCCTACAGGAATTTTCTTCTCTTTCAACGAGAATTTATGGTTTAAGAAATAAGTGCGCATGATTAGGCTATTTTTTGCCCAGGTTAATCATTTCAATTTTCTTTTATTTATTTTTTATCCACTTTTATGAATGGATTAGTGAATACTATTTTTAGCTTTTTAATGATTTGTAACAGAATAGTCGAACTTGTTTATCTCGAACCTGCTTATCTCAAAAACCTCTTTATGCCGAAATTTTTCAATTTCCCTGCTTTTACAGCATAAGTTTAATGTTTTTTCTCATGTTTATCACGACTGATTTTTTTCCGAAAACCTCTATTCTCGAATTTTGACCACTCTCATTTTTGAATTTCATCTCCAGCCACCTTTATCAATGCTATAACTTGGAGACAAAAATCATCTTTTGCACAGTCATTTAAAGACTATGTTCGTACTTAAAGGTTTGCACTAATTTGCTACCGATATAGTCATCACAATTAGTAAAACGTGAACTCGCAACATGTCGTACAGTAAAATATTCAAAAATATCAATGCAAAAAACAATCTATTAATTATTTAACTTTGTTCCAATTGCTTATTTTTGTAAATTTTATCACAACCTCTGCATCTCGAAAGCTCCGTATCTCAAATTTTTCTTCTGTCCCGTGAAATTCAAGATAGACAGGTTTGATTATTTCAGTAACGTATAAATGTAATGAACTTTTGTGACTGTTATTAGTACATTGATTCACACGTTTTATTCCTTCTAATATAATTATTTTATTAATAATACTTCGTTAAAAAAAAATATATATATAAAGTCAATATTCATTTTTGACAGCTTTGAATGTTTTGTTTTTAATGACAAAAAAAGCAAACTAAACTGATTTCCTTTGGAAAAACAATAAGCAGACAGAGATTGAAACTGCGGCTTATGTCCTGATATTTCAAAGTCATGCATAAAGCTTAAGGAGTCGCCCCCAAGAGTTTTCTGCTGCACCACGAACCTGAGCGTACTTTAAGTTTTGATTTCCGAAAAAAAAAAAGAAACATCTTTATTTTTCGATTTAAGGATTTGTGCTTCAATACACATTTTTAGAAAATTTGCAATATGTGTTACAGAGAAATTTTAACTTAAACGAAAGCGATAACTAGATCAATAGCAAATATATCTAAAAAATAAAAAATAAGTACAGGGAGAACAGTTGATGCGTTACTGTTCTTTTCCAACTAAACAAGTTTTCTTTGATTGATACGTATTTTTTCTTTAGACAGCAAAAGCTGAAAATACTTTACATGGTTTCTCTTTTGGATCCTTTTCAAATTTTGCGAGATCATGTAATTGGTTTTCAGACGTGAATCACAGTAACTTTCTTTTTAACCAGTTTTCTATTTTCAACCACAATTGACCTTTACAAGAGACGTGCTCCAAACATATATTCAAGCAGAAAATTCTTTTTGACTCTTCGTTGGCAGGGGACCAAATAAGCGCAGTTAGTTGTTCCGGTGGATATTCACGAACAAAACAGTTGCTTAACTAATCTGATTTCTTATTAAAGGCATGTACCCGGCGAATAATTAGCTTCTCAGAAGCGCAGCGGCCATTCGCCTGCCAGACAGAAGTGACCAGAATATATCATTTTCCGGAATCGATCCGTATTGAAGCTATATCGAACGTTCCGCAGCCAAGGGCGGGGTGGCATTTGGTCACTCGGCTAATGTCAAATTCTTTTCAGCCCTAGAGGACATTTAAATGGGACGGACCGCAGCTCAAAAAAGATTAATGGTGTCGGTTTTGTTTTTGTTGAGTAGATATGAAATCTATATTTGTGTCTTGTATTTTTATATTATGGGTGCAATCCTCAGTGCGCATTTTCTCTTATTTTTCAAAATAGTTTTGTTTTTAATACGAATCAGCTACTTATACATTTATTACTTTAACAAAAGTGTTTTTTTTAAAACTACATTTAATTCATTTTACTTTTCTATTTATCTATTATGTTCATGGCCTTTGCTGATGACTTGAAGCATCTTATATTCAGAGATGTGCCAGACGTAATAGATCACTGATAGCAAAAAATATTTTTTGGCCAAATCGATACCCAGGTAGCACAAATAACCTTTAAACGTTTTATTAACGTTTTTAAGCGGTTGTTACAACGTTAATAACCATTTTACAACCTTTAACAAACGAAGTATACTACTTGGGTAGTTTTTTAACGAAGAAGAAAAAAAATGAGGCAAAGTTATGTGTGTTATCAGGAAAGGAACGTTCTACATTTCATAGGCCATTCTATATGTCCATGACTTAAAAACGATTAAGTGTTATAGTTGAGCCACGGAAAGATGGCAGATGAACTGGAAACGGAAACAGAACACTTCATTTGTAATAGGTAGGATCAGAGAAAATTGCGCGAGGTGTAAAGTTTTTACTGCTCACTCGTTCTCGCTGCTCCTACTTGCTACAAAATGTTGTGGTCTATTATCAGTTTGATTTTCTCCACCAATTCTTCATGGCTTAACTATTTAAGGTCCGCTTTTGAATATTGGAACGAAGGTTCGTTTAAAGTCTTAAACGTTTTTGTTGTGAATTATCTAGTCTGTTTTTAATGTTTAGTAAGGGAAGAAAATAAAGTTATTGTACGTTGGAATTATTATCTTCTTTTCTTAAATGTAAAACTTTCTCGAACAAACAATACTCTATTTATTCAAACTACTAATTGAAACGTGTTTTTAGTTGTCAGATGAAATTTCGCGCGACGAGTTAGATATAGTTTTATGAAACTTGTTTACGGCTAAAAATATTTTAAGAATTCTCCCGCCCCTGCAATTTTTACTTTATTTTTTTAAAAAACATTTTTAGTTATTGTACTTGATAATGTCTTTTATACATCATCAAGCACAGTATCATTTACCATACTACCAATCAAGAAAGTATGGTGAAACATGTCCGTGACGCATAAATCATATGCCACTCCTTCCCCTGTTATCGAAATATAAGGTGTTGAAGTCTCGCAACACTTTAAAAATGTCGCCAATTTTAGATATAAATGTACATTCAAGTAGTCACAGCGTTCACACATAAAAGTATCCGCAATCTGGTTATTAATTTCAGAACTTCCATTGCTAGCTTAATTTGACAATGTTTCTTAAAATTTTCCCCAACTTTGAAACCTTAGATTTCGATGACAGGGCGTGAGGGCAAATGATTAACGTATCAAAGGAATATATCTCTAAGTTCTTTTGATTGATACTTGGTTCAATAATTTTCATCATTGCTCTATCGGTACGGTTCCCTTATAAGGCGAAAATTCATGTCGTTGGCTCACCCTGTAAATGTGGCTTTTTAACATTAACAATTCTATTGCGGAGAAACGCATTCAGTACTAGTGATTAGGGTGTATCATGAAAATTTTTTTTGGAAATTCAAAATTTCAAGTTGATAAAAAGTTATCACTTTTTTCACATGGTTACAAAAAAAAAATTGAAATTGAAAAATAAATAGGTCTGCTGGGTTTTCCTTGAAGTTTCAAGTTTTTTAGTAAAAACGATGATTAATTTAAAAAATGTAAGGCAAAAATAAGTATTTAGGTGTAAAAATGGACTTCTTAAGTACTTTACTCAATAAAAAATACATTGGAGCTAAATTTAACTTTTAGATTTCCAGAAATAGTAATGAAAAATTTTTGCTAGTCCGTCATATTTTTAGAATATTTATCCATAGGATGTATCACGGAAAGTTTTTTTTAGGAAATTCAAAATTTCAAGTTTATAAAAAGTTGTCATTATATTCAAATTGCTACTCAAAAAATTATTTTGAAATTGAAAAATATTTAGGTATACCGGAATTACTTTGAAGTTTCAAGCTTTTTAGTAAAAACGATGATTTTTTTAAAAGATGTGTAAATTATGTGCAAAGCAAAATAATTATTTAAGTGAAAAAATGGACCAATTTCGCTATTTCAAAGCGCTGTACTTCAATGTTGTACTATTAATACAATAATAACTAGCTGTCGTAGCCGTCACGAAACTTTCTTCTATATCTATCTTATGAATTCCGGTTACAAAATAAAATACGTACTCGCCCGAGTAATTGGAGACAGCTCCAGTTTCCCAATTATCGTAATAACCCTGCAAATGCAGAATCAATGAGCGAAATTGGAAATCATTGCAAAAGTCTTGTTTAGATAAATTGCAAACATTTTATTTGTTAGTAAAAAGAAATTGGCAACAGTTAAAAATTTCAAATCATTGAAAGTTTTCAGCTGTTTTGATAATTAAATAGCGTGAAAGCGATTTTTTAATGAATTAATTTTTCGCATTGTTGACTAAGCGCAAAAATCACCCCACCCTCCCCCTGGGGCGATTGGCGCCAAAATTTAATCGATGCTTGCTTTCATATTGGGTTAGTGTTATTCCAAATTTCATTCAAATCGCAGCAATATTTCCCGAGATACAGTAGGTGCAATGACAAAATAAGCACTTTTGATTGCTCCACCCCACTTTTAGATATTGACACACAAATTGAATCAGCACCTGTACTCAATAGGGTCTACCTATGGACCAATTTTCGTTTGATTCCGCCGGTTACTTCCTGAGATATAGCAGTCACCCCCCGCGCAGAACATGTGCGATTGCTCCACCCCCCTTTGAGATATTGACAAACAAATTGAATCAGCACCTGTACTTAGTAGGGTCTACCTATGGACCAATTTTCATTTGATCCCGCCGGTTACTTCCTGAGATATAGCAATCACCCCTGCGCAGAACACGTGCGATTGCTCCACCCCCCTTGAAGATATTGACAAACAAATTGAATCAGCACCTGTACTCAGTAGGGTATACCTATGGACCAATTTTCGTTTGATTCCGACGGTTACTTCCTGAGATATAGCAATCACCCCCGCGCAGAACACGTGCGATTGCTCCACCCCCCTTGGAGGAATTCGCTAAAAAAAGTCAGGTGCACCAGTTCACATGGTGGTACATATGTGCAAAAATTTTTGTTCGATTTCATTCAGTAGTTTTTGCTCTAGCGCGGCCACAAAAACTGGTCACACACATACAGACTCACACACACACAGACACACACACAGACACACAGACAGACAGACATTTTCCAAAAATGGTCGAAATGGACTCAGAGCACCTCAAAACGTGCAAATCCGTCAAAATTCGACATTCGAAAATTTTCACGAACCAATACTTTCTTCTATATATTAGATATAGAAGAAAGTAAAAATTATTCTGTGTGATGGGGTAAATATTCCAAAAATATGAACTAGCGAAAATGTGAGGTTTTTCATAACTATTACTGGAGACCGTAAATTTTTTTTTAGCTCCAATGCATTTTTTTATTGATAAATTACTTCTCAAGTAGTCCATATTTCACTTAAATAGGTTTTTTTACACATAATTTAAACCTTTTTTTTTTTTTTCTAAATCATCGTTTTTATTAAAAAACTTTCAAGGTAATCCCGGCAGACTTAAATATTCTTCAATTTCGAAAGAAATTTGTTTTGGTAACTGTGAAAAAAATGACAACTTTTTATCAACTTGAAATTTTGAATTTCCGAAAAAAAAAAAAAAAATTTCGTGATACACCCTAGTAGTGATTTTCTCGATCAAATCGTGATGATCGTGATTAATTACCCTGTAAATGTGGCTTTTTAACATTAACATCAACTATTCCACTGCGGAGAAACGTATGTTCAGTACTAATAGTTTTCTCGATCAAGTCATACCGAGTGCTTACCCTCTAAATGTAGCTTTTTAACAGCAACTGTCTTATTGTGGAGAAACACGTATTCAGTAGAAGTGATTTTCTCGCTCAACTGATGTCTATATTAGAATCTGCCGCAAGTATGATTGATCTATATACCGTCTTATTCTTAAAAAATATTTTTTAACACTCGAAATCAAAAGTGTACATTTAAACTAGAAATGCGACTTCGATAGCAAAACGTCGATGTATTTAAACTTGAACGAGTAAAATTAAAGCATTAGTGGTACTGCTACGTTGACCAAACAACATCGATGTTTTTATATCAATGCTCAGTAACATTGATTCCTTTTAAAACACATATTCAAAAATTAAACAAACTAACGAATGTTTTTATGAGAAAAATGAAGTCATTTGTCTGTGTCTATTTATTAATAGGTAATGAACTTTTCTTTCTCTACGCTGCTAATTCGTGCATGAAAATATGTATCAATAAATTATATTGCCATATGAAATGGAGGCAAGGAGTAATTACTCTTTATCTTTTTGTGTTTATGCACATAAATGTACAGAAATATTCACAGTTCTAAAAGAAACACACTTTGTTAAATGCACAGCAGTGTTGAAATATTCTAAGCCCTGTCAAAAATAACAACTTGTGAAATTTACAACAAAAATTGCTAGCAGCCGCTGTACCAGCAACTTTTACCGTAAACTAAGTATACATGGTCTTTCCTTTGAAGTGTATACCCATATAACGAAAGTACACATTACGAAAAAAAGCTACTTTATGACGATAAATTAATCATTCATAAGATCCTTAAAACGATCAACCCAACCAATTTTCTTCTCAATTAAATGACAGCCACTCAGTATCTTTTCGACCCATCTTATCCATATGATAACTTATTCAGTATTTGGAGCTGCAATAAAATCTTCAAAGAGACAGGGACATAAAAAGGGGAGCATTTCTCGAATTTCTCACTAGACGACGAACTACTTTTCCAGAAATCACGTAACGTGACATTCGGGTTCGTGACAAACAAGTGGTCAAGGATCATTTATGTATTCAGCACGCAAGAGGGCTTTTTACGCAAATATACGAGAAAGGAAATTTATTTAGAAAACTTTTAGTAGGCAAATAAGTGTTCTTAGTATTATATTAGCATGTTAAGAGGAATTGGTCTTTTATTTTAATCAGCATAAAAATAAATAATTAATAGTATAACTAGGCCTGCATTTGCATAGAAGCTCACGGGATTTCAGCAAGTGCATCTCTTTTTAATTTCAAGTTATATTTCATAAATTAAATGAAACTAAAAATATTTACAAGTGAAAATTGGTTTTGGAAATTATAGGGCTCCTTCTTATTCCGAACGTTAAAGGGATCGCATCCACAGCTGTACGCATCCTTTCCTCGAGTACACGTCCTCATACTGTGGCTGAACTCAAGGAAAGGATGCGTACAGCTGTGGAGGAGTTCCCATTGAACTTGCTGTATCGGGCAGTAGAAACTTTCATTCTACACCAAGAGAAAAGCGCTGATCGTAACGGCAGCCATCTGTACGGTGTCATATTCAAAACCAAGTAATGGCATGTATGGTATGGAAAATGGCATTCATATTTCTTTGCTTTCAACTTTTGTTTTTATAAAATTTTCAGTTAGTTTCAACTAAAAGTACTGGTCTTTTTATGTCTTACAAGCGGTACCCGCACGGCTTTGCCCGTGGTATAAAATTAAAAATTCATTTGTAAAAAATTGATATAGCAGAAAAAATACTCTATTTTAGTTATTCAACTATAATCCTTTTAAAGAATGATATAAAAATTTGGCATGGACCCAACACTACTTCCTTTTACGTGTAAATTTCTTAGTAGATGCCTTAAGTGCTAAAATAGTGCTTGGAGTGAGCAAGATAACAATTCAAACATTTACATCCCTAGTTTGCCACAAAACAATGCAAAAAAAGGTTTTTCAATGATTAATCTCCTAAATATTGCCGATTTTAACATCATTCAGTGGATTTTTCGCAAAATATCGCCAATAGCACCAAATTGAACCCAAATAAAAAAATAAATTTTTTCGCCAAATTTGCCGCCAACTTGGCGATATGTCGCCAACTTGGCGTCAAACACTTGGCGACTAAAAGCTTGGCGACATTTCGCCAAGTGCTCGCGCCAATTCATATCACTTTTGTCTGCATTGAAATTAACACTGATTTACCCCATAAAAGGGGTAAAAACCCCCTTGGGGAAATTCGAATGCAACCCCAAGGGGAGTTGCACAAAAATAAGCCAAAAGAGAAAATAAGAACAATTTTGCTGCTCACAGAAATCTTACCAAAGTTTAAAAGAAGAAGAAAGTTTTCTTTCCTAACTTCAAAAACAAAATAATAGAAATTTCGTGCATTATTCTTCACCATGATAATAAAAACAATAAACATCGACAAACATCAACCAGCAAATGATAAATTAAAAGCCAAAGGGCAATTCCACGTGACTCACGTTACAAATTGCCGTGATTTTACAAAAGTAAATGTTATATATATTAAAGAAATACCATGCCTGATTTAAGTAAAGCTGTTGACAGTCATCTGGTATGCAGTGAGAATCTGTGGATGTCAGCATTTTAAATTTCAACAGAAATAAATGGTGTTTCAACCTGAATTTAACAGCGTGACTCACGTTACAAAAAAAAGGAACTCAAGTTTTTTGGGTAATTAAAAACCTAAGATTCCTGCTCTTTCAGAATAATAAAATTTAAAAACTGCTTTTCATGGCACAAAATATGTTTCTAAGTTGTGATATATACGAAAATTAAGTTCATTTTGCAGTCACTAATTAAGTTATTCAATATTTTGAGTGTGACTCACGTTACATAGTTTCGTGACTCACGTTACATCTCCGTTTTAGTCCTTTACTTTACATCTTATTTTGAAAATTCTGTGTAGAGATTTCACCTAAATTCAATTAAAATTAATGCTTAATGGCTTGTTTTCTTTAGTTGATCAGTTTTAAATACAGTAAAACCTCTCCGAGCGGTCACTTCTACGAAGCGGCCACCCCTCTTAACGGCCAATTTTTCGCAGCACCAATTTTTTGTCCCATAGACCTAGGGTTAAAATTCTTCTTAACAGCTGCCATCTAACCTCTCTGAACGGTCACAGACTGGATTCATCAATTCAATTTTCCAAAGCATATGTTTGTCTTTGTCTTTTTTTATACTACTTTTCCCATATTTTCTCTGTGGCTGCATTGTACTGATTTCAAATTCTCAATTCATATATCTGGAAACTTTTACAGAATATAACACACCATAACATTTCATCTGATACCAATCATAACATTTAATGTTGCATAATGGCTGTAAAATTAGTTGACTGCTGTCAGAAGTAGGCTCTTCAAAGAACTTACTTTTCTCATCTACGACTACTGATGAATAATTAAATTTTAAGCATCTCAAAAGAGAATAAGTGAGATGTTGACCTGCTTTTAAAATTTTTCTTATGTTGCAATTTTTATGTATAAAAAAATTCTCTCACACAAGCAATTTTTAGCTACTTTCCCTTAAAATAAAAGAGACAAAAAAGCATTAAAATGGCTTAATGCATCTAAAAAATGTCGCCAAGTCCAAAAAATATCGCCAGTAAAAAATATCGCCAAGTAAAAAAAAGTCAAAAAGAAACAAAAATGAAATAAATATCGAAAAATTAAAAATTTGAAAGTAGGGTATTGAGATGGGGAATTTTGTGTGTCTGTCGGTCGGTCTGTCGTGTCGGTCTGTCTGTCCCCCCTAATAACTTTTGAATGAACATTCCGATTTGGACAAACTTTTTTTTGTTGGAAAGATCTCGGCGAGTACAGCTCATTCCCATATTTGATTTTTCGATTTGAACAATTTTTGGTTCAACTTTGAACCGTTCAAACAACCTGTCCCGCGATACTAACTTTTTAGTTAACAGTCCGATTTTAACAAATTTTCTCTTTGGCTGCATTGTACTGATTTCAAATTCTCATTGATCATCGGAAACTTTACAGAATATCAACCCTTCATTAACATTTCGATTTGAACAATTTTTCGTTCAACATTGAACCGTTCAAACAAGCTCTCACACCTAATAACTTTTGAATGAACAGTCCGATTTAAACAAACTTTTTTTTGTTCAAAAGATCTCGGCAAGGATGCTTCATTACCGTATTTAAATTTTCAATTTGAACATTTTTTTCGTTCAACATTGAACCGTTCAAACAACCTTTCCCCACCTAATAACTTTTAAGTGAACCGTCCGAATTGAATAAACTTTTTTTTGTTCGAAAGATCTCGGAGAGGCTCATTCCTATATTTCACTTTTCAATTTGAACCATTTTTCGTTCAATGATGAACCGTTCAGAAAAAATTTTAACATGAGCGCCTACGGAGAAATTTAAATTGAATGTTGATTCTGAACTTCAAGGCGGATTTCCTTCAAACTAACTTTGTAAGAAAATGGTTTTGATAAATAATGTATTGTAAAGTACTTTTCTGAATAATCTTCTGTGAGGACTCTGATTCCGACTCCGACTCCGCAAACATGGCGGAAATGCAGGCTCAGAAAAAAATGACTGACTGGGCAGACGATTTTTTGTTTATTTATTTATTTGTTTTGTTTAATTTATTATTATTTTTTTTTTTATCAGACGATTTTTTTTTGTTAACAAAAATTTTTCATTCACGAGAGCATTTTATTCCTTATTTATATTTAACAACTGGCAACGGATTAAAAATGAAATTCAAGACATTTTATTAACGAACGAGTTTTTTTTCTTTCTTTGATAAAATGTGTTTTGAAGTTCTTTGTACTTTTATTTTATTTATTTATTTATTTTTTTTTCTTTTGAAAACGATTGTGGAATTTTTCTACGGAAGAACTATAACAGTTACATTCTTTAAAAGGTGCGACAAAACTTTATTGACTCGTTTATTTACTTTTTACGTGTCTATTTTATCTGATGAGAGGGGAATATTTTGCTTTCAGAAATCAGCTTTAAGTGCTATAAAGATATGTTTGACATAATTTTTAGTTTCAGATAATCAAGAGAATATTGATCAGATGCTACAATGCCGATGTCGATGTACGGGAAAGTAGGCTCGTTTAGTTCTTGACAAAACTTCTTGTTTAAATCATTTTTGTGTAGATTTTCTTGGGATAAATATTTTTTTCAGCATGAGTTCAGTGGACATTGAAATCTTCTTTTCAAATGTATATTACATTTACGGATGAGTATTGAGTAACTCACTTATGACTACAGTTTAACTGTGAGGTGAATTAACGGAATTTCTCCTTGTTTTGGCGAGTCTTCCTTATTGTATTTACATATTTGTGTACTTGTTGAAGCGATATTTAAAAAGTTTGAATTCAGCCAAAATTTCCTTTGAAAGTTTCATATGTTTATTTTTCAGCTTATATTGAATTGCTGGAGGCAATATCCTTAGCTTTTCGACTTTTCTCGTTAGACATTCTTTCATCCACAGACAATGTTTCTGTTTACATGCAATTTACTTCCCTTCTTGCTTTAATTTTTCTCGGCACCTTTTCTGTCATACTGCGGTTACTCGTTAAATATTTAAAAAAAATTCTTTTACTGGAATGAAAAACCTTTCTTAGGTACGGAAGAAAAATATGTGCATGCATAAACATGCTACACATTGGAAAGCTGAGAGTCAAAACAGGGACCCAGTGCACTAATTGAAAGATTATAAAACACTAAAAGAATTAAAATTACGTTATTTATATTTAATTTTATTAGTATTATTAATTATATTTACGTGTGTACAAGTGTTAACCCTCCCTTTAGACCCTAAAATACCATTAGGGCACATTAAATACTTTTAAAAAGTGAATATCAGCTTATATTGGCTGTAACTCACTTTTTGCGTGACTCACGTTACAAAATAAACATCCTTATTTTTTGAATAAAAAAGCAAAAAACTCTAAATTGGCCGATAATTTCTTTTTTGTAATATACATGAGTAGGAGAAACAGGAAAAAAAATTTCATTTATAAGCTATAAAATTTGGAAATATTAAAAAAATTAAGTTTTCGTGACTCACGTTACACAAAATTTAATGGTTTAAAAACTACTTAAAAAAATTATTTTAAGAATAAATTTCAAAATGTACTATTAATAATTGTTTTCTTATCGAATAAATCTGCCAGGAAAAAATGCAATTAAATTGTGGAAACATTCTAAACCAATAAAATATGCTCGTTTAAAATTGTGTCTAGCAGAGAGAGACTTTCACAAGATTGTGAGCTCATATAACAAGTTCTCTTACAAAAAGAAAATGATTCGACTGAAGTTTCCTTATTCTAATTTGTAAACTTCAATTAATATAGAGAACGTACAAAAAAAATTAAGACAATTTTTCAACATTTTTTTTTAAACACCGAGTTTCCATGTTGCCTAGAATTGCCCCAAACTCGTTCACTCAAGCCATTTACTGCAATTTATATTGAAATAAAAAAAACGGAAATAAAATATGTTTTGCCAGACGATAAATTTAGAATGGTTTACTATCATGTTGTTTCTTTTTTGACCTCATTTTAGTTAAACAATGTTTCCCTCTTCTACACAACTCGTCAGATCGCCAAAATATCTCTAAACTCACAAAAATTGTACGCGTCAGTTTCTTCCTTCTCTACCTTTTTTAAAGAAAGGACTCGATTTCTCATTTGATTGACAGGTGCCATCTTATCACGATTTTATTATATTTAATTTGACTAATTTTAATAAGGCTTGGAGTTTGGATTGCTACAAAAACAAATACATTTTTAAAATTATTAATGGAAAAAGAACGAAACAAATAAACGAAATAAAAACGTAACCATGGTAACAACATTAAAAGTTGATTTCCGTTGATAAAATAATTCATTTCATTAACCATTTTAGAATCGTTTGGTATGCTTTACTGAAGATAAGCCTTGAATTCCGGGATTCTAAAAACAATTGTTACAGCTCTCCTGATGATCGTAGAAACTTTGAAAAAACTTCATTTTGTGCAGAAAATTTCAAGCTTTCGAATGACATAAGACTTGAAAATGTGTATGAAATATTTCTTCCCTATTTTATCGAATTTCCGCTAAGAATTGGAATAGAAAAAGAACGAAATGGAATTTTCGAAAAATCGCTTCGAGGTGCAAAACTACATGCTACAAACTAATTTTGTGTCAAGTGGCATGAAAATCGACCAAACGGTTTTGGCGCTACGCGCGTAACAGACAGACAGAAGGATAGAAAGAAAGAAAGAAAGACAAACCTTCAGTTTTATTATTAGTAGAGATAGAGATAGAGACTATTCATTACGCCAGACCCTGTATAAGATTCTGAAAGAACTGCTTTTGGCACATTTTTCCTATTTGTTTGTCTGCAGTCCATCTTTATGTCCTACTATTCATTACGCCGAACACTGTATGAGCTTTTGAAAGAAGAATTGCTTTTAGCATATTGGTTCTATTGTCTGTCAGCTGTCAAGGAAAATTCAGTTAGCGTTTGGATGATCTGCCTCTAAATTCGCTATAGTTAAATTCTTAAGCGTTTTGAAGATTTTTGATGATGAAAAAAGTGCAGGGGTGGTGGACCCTTGCCTGCCTAATCGCCGCCACTGTTATAAACATAGACATTCACGGAGAACCAAGAGTGGTAATTTCAGAGGTGTTGAAGAGCTCAACTACTCTTCCAAAATATTTTTTGTGGTGTTAGGTACCTCATACTTTAATACACAGTACTAGCTGCGTGGCCCGGCGTTGCACGGGCTGTAATGTAGTGAAGGCAGTTTGAGAAAACTACTCGCCACCAAGGCGGCTCGCCTTTAAAGTAATGAGGAAAGTTTAAACAGTTTACTCGCCGTCAAGGCGGCTCGCCTTTACATTAGCGAGGAAAGTTTCAATAAACTACTCGCCGCCAAGGCGGCTCGCCTTTAAAGTACCAAGGAAAAGTTTAATAAACTACTCCCCGCTAAAGCGGCTCGCTAAAAAGCTTTCCTGCATCATAGAATCAATCGAATTATTTGCACATGCTTCCTCAAAAATAAAGACGATGTCAAGAAGCGCATATTTAGCACTCTCCTAAATAACAAATAAAATTCCTTTCCAAAAACAATTATTTCCAAACCGCTTTCTTCCTGTAAAATTAATTGCAAAATTCTAAACGAGAAAGTTCTTTTAATATTTGGATCGCAGCCAAAAAAAAGTTCCTTCTAAAAACAGCAATTGCAATTTTATTTAAAAACACATTTTCAAAATGGTACCAGAGAACTTTGTTATAACACGTATTCAAAATGACAATGGAAAAAAATAACACTCTTTCATTTTAAAAAGTTCAATTTAATTAACGTTTTAATTTAAAATCGCAACGGAAAGAAATAAATATCTTGGAATTTTAAATAGTTCAATAATTTAATTAACGTTTTAATTCAAAATGGCAACCGTAAAAAATAAATGTCTTGGAAGTTTAATCATTTATTTAGGCTTAATCGCTTTAAATTTGACTACTTATTAATTGATATCTTCGCTAATTAAAATCGTATAATTATATAAATTGAAACTAATGAAGCCTGAAAAATTACCTATCTATCGGTACCTGGTTCGACTCTCAGTTCCTTGGCGTTCAGGAGAAATAAGCGTGACATAGATAGATAGTTAGAAAGAAAGATAGAAAGAAAGAAAGAAAGATACTCAGTTTTTAATATAAGTAGACTAGCTGCGTAGCCCGGCGTTGCACGGGCTGTAATGTAGTGAAGGCAGTTTGAGAAAACTACTCGCCACCAAGGCGGCTCGCCTTTAAAGAAATGAGGAAAGTTTAAACAGTTTACTCGCCGTCAAGGCGGCTCGCCTTTACAGTAGCGAGGAAAGTTTCAATTCACTACTCGCCGCCAAGGCGGCTCGCCTTTAAAGTACCAAGGAAAAGTTTAATAAACTACTCCCCGCTAAAGCGGCTCGCTAAAAAGCTTTCCTGCATCAAAGAATCAATCGAATTATTTGCACATGCTTCCTCAAAAATAAAGACGATGTCAAGTAGCGCATACTTAGCACTCTCCCTAAATAACAAATAAAATTCCTTTCCAAAAACAGTTATTTCCAAACCGCTTTTTTTCCTTCAAAATTAATTGCAAAATTCTAAACGAAAAAGTTGTTTTAATATTTGGATCGCAGCCAAAAAAAGTCCCTTCTAAAAACAGCAATTGCAATTTTATTTAAAAACACATTTTCAAAATGGTACCAGAGAAAAAATATGTCATTAATAATTAGAATAAAAACAATTGTTAGAACTTTGTTATAACACGCATTCAAAATGACAATGGAAAAAAATAACACTCTTTCATTTTAAAAAGTTCAATTTAATTAACGTTTTAATTTAAAATCGCAACGGAAAGAAATAAATATCTTGGAGTTTTAAATAGTTCAATAATTTAATTAACGTTTTAATTCAAAATGGCAACGGTAAGAAAAAATGTCTTGGAAGTTTAATCCTTTATTAGGCTTAATCGCTTAAAATTTGACTACTTATTAATTGATATCTTCGCTAATTAAAATCGTATAATTATATAAATTGAAACTAATAAAGCCTGAAAAATTACCTATCTATCGGTACCTGGTTCGACTTTCAGTTCATTGGCGTTCAGGAGAAATAAGCGTGACATAGATAGATTAGTTAGAAAGAAAGAAAAGAAAGGATAGATACTCGGTTTTTAATATAAAGTAGATG
The DNA here is from genome assembly GCA_038373865.1 of Uloborus plumipes. Classification (NCBI taxonomy): domain Eukaryota; kingdom Metazoa; phylum Arthropoda; class Arachnida; order Araneae; family Uloboridae; genus Uloborus; species Uloborus plumipes. The sequence goes on from JAXGGA010008991.1 coordinate 49,541, forward strand.
GCTTTTTCAACCAAAATGAATGTTTCAAAATTATTACCAGTAGGCTAGCGATAAAAAATTCTACGTAAGTGGCCCCGCTTATGAGTTTCGTGTTTGATTTAGTTAAGCCTTCATTCCAAAATGCTCATTATCATTGTTATTACTGTTTCATAGCAAACGATGGTTTGCAACATTGGGATTTCATATTTAATTCATTTATTAGGGCTTTTAATCGCTTTAAACCTTGAACTACTTATTAAATTGGATATCTTCCGCTAATTTAAAAATCGTATAATTATATAAATTGAAACTAATGAAGCCTGAAAAATTACCTGGTTCGACTTTCAGTTCATTGGCGTTCAGGAAAAAGAAGCGTGACATAAATAGATAGTTAGAAAGAAAGATAAAAAGAAAGAAAGAAAAATCGGTTTTTAATATAAGTAGATTAAAGAGGTTAAATAAATGAAGGAAACAATCTGAAATTTATTTCCTTTTCTTATACAATAGAGTAGAAAAATTAAATCATTTTAGGGACCTTGACAATAAAATGCCATGTTTTTTGTTTCATTCAATCTATAGGTTTGATTGAAATCTGTGTCACATATATATCACTAGAATGTTATGTTTTAGAAATTTGCTGTTCTAGACAAAATCTATTGTTTTATTTGAATTCAGGGCTTTATAAGCTTGGTAGTATGGCTTAAAACTCGAATCCTTATCAAATTGTTTCCAAATACCTCGACATTTAAGAGTTATGGCGAATTGACGTTCTTTAAAAGAACACATAGTCAAGTCACCCTTGTTGTAGTATAATAAACATGTTAGCTACAGCGCTTTCAAAAATGCAAACACTTTCATATACAAGTTTTATCTTTGAGGAATACAGAAAGAGCTTTAGCAATTCATTTTAATCGACAGAAGTTCTGCTTAGAATTAACAGGGCTGCTTTTAGGATCTCCTATGCAAAGTGTTACAGCCTCGTGTTGCTCCACCCTGCTTAGGTAATCAGTATAGATTAATTTACAAATTGAGTTTTATTTTTAGAACGTCAACCTTTCTCTAAAAAATAGAGCATTACTCCTTTCCCCTATTATGTTCGAACACATTCGATGTTATCTAGGGCAAGGGTTCTCAATGTGGGGACTCGCCTGTCTAGGGGTAAGGGGGTGGGGAGGTATAAGAATGTCAAGGGAGATGTGAATGTTTAAAAAATGTATTATGAATGCGTAAAGCTAACTATAATTTTACTTTTTCTTGGGTGGTCACATATAAATCTTACATACTATTTCTTGTAAATTGAAGTAGAGAAGAAAATGGATGTAATTGCCAAAATTGAAAAAAGTGGACGCATTTAGTACAAATGGAAGGATAACCTCTCCTCTGTTTGTGGGAAAGAGGAGGTACTCGTATCTCTAGTAAGCGTTTCTGTACAACACGATTTAAATAAATTTTTCATTGAAAGCCTACCTAGGATCTGATTTTCAAACACATTTTAGTCATAACTTCAAACAACCCACGATCAATTGTGAAGTTGTATGAGAAACAAGCACACACTCATTTTTATACATATTCAGATTACTTGTAAGGTAAAGAAGAATTTTATAAAATCTATTCGTGGAGAAGAAATAAACAGAGCTTTATATGATATTAACTCTATAAATAAAATATTGTGATTTATAATTCTCGATATTGAAGAATTGAATGCATTTTTCTAGAAATTCTTCCGTTAATTTCAATATTGGAGAGTTCGATTTTTTTCTACATATCGTTCAAGTTGCGAGAATCAATGAGCTATCTTTAAATCATGAATAATTTGTTTCATAGCTTTATTCAAATGATTAATATCAGCGGAAGTTTAAATATAGTACAGAGGTATCACACGAAAAGCCACTATCTGAATCTTTTGTGCAGTAAATTCTATATCTCTCATTTGAAATTGACTGGAGACTTATCAGTTATTTGTAGCTTTAGTTCGACACATTCCAACTATGTCACTTCCGTTTCGGCAACAGCATAATTTGTAGCGATTTGCGTGTTTTAGGACAATAAACTTGTCAGTATTAATGAACACGAAAGCAAAACTCCAGTAATTGATCGATACTTATTTTTCAGCTGTATATTTTCTGATAAATATGCAAAGCCAGAAATATCTGACTCGGTTTACTTATGTTTGAGTTATCAGTCATATAATAAATCAATTGCCACACACTCGCATAAACACTCAGATATATCAGTAGCATTAATGATTTGAGAGGGAGGGAAGTCCTGAGGGACACCCATCAGAGGCTGAGAAGAGAGGACTTATTGGAATTTTTTGAAAACAAAACTTCTAAATTCGTTTTTGATACAGCATTGTAGGAAATACCAGTTTTTTTTTTCTTAAATTAAAAGCTTTCTTCCGTGATTTTCATATCGAAAATAAATGGCTGTCAAAAGTTAACTGTAGTGTTTCAGATTGTTCCATACTAAGACTTCAATAGAAACGTCAGACCATTTTTGTATCTACAACAACTTTTTGTCTACAGTTCAAAAACCGAAGAGAGTTCCTAAAGCCTCATATGCAACCTTTATTACAAGGTATACTCGTATTCAAATACACTGGCGGAAAAAAAATTTCCCAACACCAAGAAAAACTTGTGTTAGATAAACGAAATTTGGTAGGCATGTTTATACAACTGAAAGATGACATCGATTGAAATTTCGCGTTCCGCGCATAAGTGTGGCGCAGCTGGCGTCACTCAGAACATGCAAATAAGGCTTGTTTTAAAAGCGTGTTGTGAAGCTCGTATGTATTATTTTTCCGTGAAATTTGGCGAATTGCGTTCATGTTAGCCAGGAATGCCTTTAAGAAGACGAAGAAGCCATTATCAACAGCTCACCGAGTTTAAACGAGGTCGTACAATTTGGCTACGAGAAGGTAGATTTTCATTTCGTGATATTGCAGAAAGACCTGGGTGGGAATGTTTCCACCATGCATGATTATTGGAAGCTATGGGCAAGGGATGGTATTACCTCAAGAAGATCGAGTTCCGAGCTGCCACGTGGCACGACTGAGAAGGAAGATCGCCGAATCTTGCGTACGGCTGTGGCGCATCGTACTGCATCTGCGGCTGACATTTGAGCTGCAGTTGGTACCGTCGTGACCCAAGGAACGGTAAGAAACTGTTTACTTCAAGGACAGCTCCGAGCCATGCAGCCTGTAGCCGGTATTCCATTGACTGCAAACCATTGCCTTTTCCGACGGCAGTGGTGCCACGACAGAGCTCACTGGAGGTCGGAGTGGAGATCTGTTGTAATTTTTGATGAAAACAGATTCTGCCTTAGTGCCAGTGGTGGCTGTATATTGGTCAGAAGGAGGCCAGGGGACCGCCTGCATCCAAGCGGTCTACGGCCTAGACACACGAGACCCACACCTGGAGTTATGGTCTCTGGAGCAATTTCCTACGACAGCAGGGGCATTCTTGTGGTTATCCCAAACTCACTGACTGAAAATTTGTCGTCCAGTCTGGTAATTTAACCAGTAGTACAGCCCTTCATGAGTAGCATTCAAGGGGGCGTTTTCCAACAGGATAACGCTCGCCCTCACATCGCTGCTGTAACGCAATGTACTCTACAGAGTGCTGACATGTTACCATGACCTGAAAAATCACCAGGTATGTCTCCAATTGATAACGTATGGGATATCATGTGACGGCACCTCGAGCATCATCCACAGTCAGCAATGACGGTCCTAGTATTGACACAACAAGTGCAACAAGCATGGAACTCCATACTACAAGGTGACATTCGGCACCTGTATGACATAATGCATGCACGCTTGCAGGCTTGCCTTCAAAATTCTGGAGGTTACACCCTCAACTAAATTAACATAATTTCACATTTGCACAGCATTTTCTTGAGCTTAAATTAGCCAGTGATCTTATACATTTAATCAATTAAACATGTTAACTAGACAATTGCATTACCCAAATTTCATTACTCTACAGAAATTTTTTCTTGGTGTTGGGATTTTTTTTCCGCCAGTGTATATACATTTGAATATGATTTATAATTCCTCTTAGTGGAGAGCGGCAAAGATAGGTATAGTATTCGTTTGTTTTGCTATATTTTGTTTAATTTTACTTTCAAAGAAATTTTAGCCGCAGAACATGATTATAAAACTTTTGCTGTCAGTGTGATTTTTTCAATTATTGTTCCTGAACAGATTCCTTTTTAAAAAGTTGATTTTTGAAAAATTCTCAAGTTG
>JAXGGA010008992.1:0-53764 GCA_038373865.1 Uloborus plumipes
ATTAACGAGTTAATGTTAAATAATGTTAACTTAAGAGAATAATGTTAACCTGTAAGAGTTAATGTTAAATAATTTTTGATTGTTCAAGAAGTATACTTTTGAAAATTTTAATTTAAAAAACCTTTTCCGTACATGTTTTACGTCAAGATATCTTTCGTAAACGTTATCTTTCTTACTTTAAAAACAGTGCGTTAAAGGTATAGAAACTGTTTTTGCATACGATAAAGAAGGTATTTTTTACTATTTTATATATTTACCAGAACAAGCAATTCATTTTAGGAAAATTTTTCTTATAGTTAGCTGTATTATGTGCTTTCATATTATTCTCACAAGTTTTGATGTAATGTTATTACGATATTTTGAAGCATAATTTTGAAGCTGCTAAAATGGGATTCAACGCTATTGTCTTTTGCGTGAAAATATACAGCTTAATAAAAATGTAAATTTTTCGTCTTAGCAAATCTTACTGAAAACTGATCTGCTAAGCTAAATAAAGGCTTTGAAATTTGCAGAAAATGTATTTCAGAAAATGAAGTTAGAAATTTGAACTATCGAAATGTGATTTGGTTATTCAAATAATTTTCCTTTTTTGGAAATTTAATTACATATTTCTTAAGAATAATACTTTCTATCTTTTAACCACCCAAGTTCAAGCTTAGTTCTCCTTCAAATAAATAATTAGGTAAGCAGTATTGTGTTATTACTTCAATATAGCGTTAAATTCAGGCATATTTTGTAAGCCTAATCTGTGATTTCATAAATTATCAGAAGTAGTTCGAAAAATTTAGGAATACGTTCCGTTTTAAAGAAGCGTTCATTTATAAGATGAAGAATTATAATTACCTTCGTCTATGGGTATTAAATGCAAATTGCTTCTTGCCTTACTTGTTACATCAAGGATTCCGACGAATGTTACAGGCTTTCGTGAGCTGCTGTTTCTGTGTAAGAAATATTTTTACTTCTGATGAAAATAATCTTTAAATTAGTTTATAAAAACTAAAAAATACGCTTTTACATGCACTTATAATACATCAACATGTGATGTAGTTTAGCCTTTGGTATTAATAATAGTATTAAATATATTTGTTTTATATTTGCAAAGAACGTGAATTTTATCTTTTATTCAGAGTTACATACATACGAACAAAACCACAAGGGAAACTAATAAAAGCGTATTAATAATAAAATTATTATTAATAAGAGTTTATTTTTCTTAAAGTTTCGTAGTTTTCTTTTTACGTAATGTATGTAATAATAAGAGTTATGCAATTTTCAAAAAATGTACAATAAGCAAGGGTTACTTGGACCCTAGGGGGTTACTTGGACCCTAGGGGGTTACTTCAGCCTATAGCAGAAAATGATAAAATCTGGGTTAAGTACTTATTAGTTGAAGACTTGCACGTAGGTTCCTCGTTTCTCCACTAGGTAGAAGCGCTCTGCAGTCACTAACGCTAGTACCAAACCCAGACTTTATCATTTTACTGTTGGGCTCAAGTAACTCCCTAGGGTCCAAGTAACCCTTGTTTTATAGTTTTAATACTGATTAATTAATATTAATTTATATTTTATTTTTGTTGTAATTTCTAAAGTGTCTTGAATAGCAACCCAACACAAAAACTATGTGATTTCTTTAAAATGAAAAAGGACAGACTATTAACTATAGTCAAGCAATTTGTGATTGCTCAAAAAAGAAAAGAAAAAATAACTTAAGAACAACAAACGGTTTTGACGGTCCTAAGTTTTCAATGGTTTAAACCACCAATTCCATTGATCATGACCATTTCGTGACTTGATTTGTAAAAAAAATGTTCGTTCTGCTTTTCATATATTTTATATGAAAGTGTGAGAGCGCGGCTTCTTATCATATGGAAGGAGGTTTATTATCATAAAATTTAAAAGAAGTATAACTTGATAAAGTAAGAGCATAACGAATTATACAGCCATTTTTTGGGGGGGGGGATATTTTGGATGAGTCATTATCAGGGAAACAGTTATGAAATCTATTTCTGCAAAAATGCTTCTGTAACTGTATATTTGTATTTCCGCCATTTTGACTTCCACGGATCTAGCCGATTATTTAGATTGTGGATTAATGAACCAAGAATATAGTTTGTGGTTTTTGTTTCATTATTCCTATTTTTTTATACAGAAGCGATCAGCTTCCATATTTCTTGAGGACAGCGTCCTATGCGCCTTGTCTCCTGACAAGCACAGAACAGATTTGCAGCACAGAGAGGTTGAAATAACGTCCATGGGCAAGCGGGACTCGAACCCGCGACCTCTTGCTTACGGGAGAATACTCTACTTCCATTATTTAAGATGCGTTTGAATAGCGTTAAACTCTCTAACTTAATCTTTTTTTTTCAGTTGTAATGATATTGCTCTATAAAAACATGGTAAAGCTAAGAAGATTTTGAGATGTATAGTTTGGCAATTACTTTCTAAACTGCGTCATATAATAATTTTAATTCCTTTGTAAAACTGTACAAAAAAGATAGGGCTGGTGTTCAAAAGCTTATACAATTAGCTTCAAAGTAACTTTCAATATTACTCGACATTTACTTTATTTCTTCTTTGCTTTTTTTCCCTAAAGAAAATAATGTTTTTTTTTTTTTTTAAATTTATTATATATGCACATTCAACTTAGGGGTTTGAAATCAAACACAATCCAGGAAGTAAATAAGTAACACGCAATGGCATATAAGGTATCAATAAAATACATGTTTGTCATTTGGGAAAATTTATAAAATAAGAAAACTACCACAACAATGTTGTTTGAAACAGACTTTAATTCATGTTATAATACAGAAAGACAATATTGAAATATTTTGCATACTATCTAAAATATACCCTTTACTGCGATGAAATGTATATCTTACAATATCTGAAACAGCTTTCAGTACTAAAAGTTATCGATTAGTTGTTCTTGATACAAGGCTTTAGCAAGAAGCGCAATATTCACGTACAATTGAACTGAATGCAAAATAGCGTGTTTGAAATCGATCTCTATAAATGGAGAATGTATGAAATTACCTTAAATCAATGCTGCCAATGGGATTTTGTTAATGCGAATATCACTGCTAAAGTAGGAAGCTATAAACTAGATATAGAGAATTACAGAGTGCATGTACGTTTATATATATATATATATATATATATATATATATATATATATATATATATATAATTAGAGATTGTGAGAAGCGGGGTTTGGCCGAAGCGCCGAATACCGAAGTTTCGGCCAACTATAACTGAAGCTTCGGCTGCTTCATACAGTTAAAATTTTGGTATTTAATATTTTATAAATGCATGCAATATTATACTGCACTCCAATATGTTTCAATATTCTTACTGTTACACAGCAGTTTCAGCGTATGCCTCAACAATAAAATAAATAACTATAATAATAAATAAATAACAACAGGAAAGTCTAGTATGTGTAACAAAATGTCATGAGGCACAAAAGAGTAAAAATGAAAAAAAATTTTTTAACAAATCTAAGTAGCACATGTGTGTCTGTCGATTTTTCCGCTCTCTCATTTTGAAAGCAGACATTTGCACCACAGAACCTTACCTCCACAAACCTTAAACCTTCAAATAGAGCTTTCTGAGCTCTATTTTGTGTCTTTCAGTTTGATTTACTATAGATACAAGTAGTAAAAAGGAGCAAAACTAATTTTGTCAGAGGAGCTTCAACCTGTGGAAAATTTATTTATCAATATTTATGATTTATGTGCATTATTTTTGAGGAAATAATATAAAATGACATAAAGGCTTTGAAAAGTTGACAGAAAACTCCGAAATCTCGGGAAGTAAAGTTGAAAATGATTAATAATGTATTTATTCTTAGAGCAACGTTATAAAAAATGCATAACGCAAATCTGGGAAGATTTTGTGGAGAAATATTTGGGCTATTGTATGGGTATTTTTTATTTCAAAAATAGAAATTTCTTTCCTGCATCTGTACCAATAATTAACTATATTCATGCCAAATGCAATCTAAAATGTAAATTCATATTCAATTCATTTGATTTTTCGAAGTAAATAAAGCCGAGGTAAGACACGCTATAATTAAATAGAAATTAAGTGCTGTACATGTCGAACATCTGATCTGCAAAATGTCTGATACACTGTAAAAAATTAATGTAGTTTTTACAGTATAAAACAGCTAATTTTATAGTAATAAACTGGGAAAATTGCTAATTTTAAAGTAATGAACTGTAAAATTTCAAACTTTACAGTACTAAACTGAAAAATTGCTAATTTAATAAACTGTAAAATTACTTATTTTAGTTTATCACCGTGCATTTTGCAGCTTTAAACTGGAACCTCTGCTGATAGTATTAAACTGTTGTTTTTAGAGTATAATACACCTAAATTTTACGGCAATAAATTGTAAAATTTCTAACTTTACAGTATGAAACTGTAAAATTGCTAGTTTTACAGTTTATTGCTGTGCATTTTACAGTTTTAAGTTGGAACTGCCTCATTATCAGCTGCCAGTATTATGCTATAAAAACAACAGTTCATATTTTGCAGTGTATTTCTAGCAAGTTGTAAGTGTCTTTTGTCCATCCCTCATAAACAATGCTGCGGAACAAACAAATCCCTCAGTGGCAAAGCATCTCAAAATGTCGCAGCATTGATGGACAGATAAAAACTCGTTGCTTGATAGAATGTTTGTGTCGCTGAATATTATGCATTTAATAAATGGCCTGCATGCTTTACTGAGAAATTAAAGCGCCACTGTTTAGTGACAGGATGTATATTTAATTAAAAGGCTTTGTCTGGATGAGGTGTTTTATGATGAACGTTACTCTGAAAGAATTTGTTAATAATGAATAAATGTAATTATTTTAATTGCGCTGACTTTGATGCATTACGCCAGTTGCTTCGAAAATAAGCTGTGTTTTGAGTTTCACTAGTTTTTAGGTTCATCTAGATGTTTTGAATGATAAAATAATTAATTTTAACTGTTTTAAATGAGATAGGAAATACTAGGACGGGTACAAGTACAGTACCGACACAAGAACCGAAGGACATCCGTGTATTTCTGGAGTACGAACAAGAAGTGGAAATAATCGTATTTTATTTAGGGTGAAAAAATACATATCAAAAAATTACACCTGTTTTAACTGAGTAATATATTAGCTGTGAAGAATTGTAATTTGAAAATTTCATTATTCTTGTTTTTTCTCTCACTTACAATTCCGAAGCTCTCCATCCTTTTTTACTCTAGGGCCACATTAAAATTTTTTAGAAGCGAGGCTGGCCAACATCTCAACTATATTTCAGTTCAAATAGTCAAGTTAGCGCTTCTTTCCCATGCACCGACATTTTTTTTTCGTTATTTAACCCATTAATGCCTAGCGTCCCTTTTTAGGGACGGTCCAAAAAGGGGCCTGAATTTCCCCACAATGAACATTTCAACCAAACAATGGTGTTCAATGAGTACCTTGGTATTGTTTCAATTCGTTATTAACAGATTACAGCACATAACCATTCTAAAGTGCGTTCTGTAGCAGTTTCAAAATGATCTTTATCAAAAATGACATCGTTTACAATGTCAAGGAAAAAAGCTAAGTTTTCAAAGTTATTCCCAGATTCCCAGTTTATGTTAATTGCTGGTTTTATTTCTTCTTATAAAAGATCTTTTTAAATATTATATCGTAGGCAGAAAAAAATTTGAGTAAAAAAAGTATGTACCCTCTGGGGTCTATCGTAACTTTTAAGGGACGATTTTTCTTTCCTTAATAAAAAATGTATTTTTTACATAATATTTTTTTTTATTATTTTTCCTGTCCATTGGACACTGTTTGTAACTAGTATACGAAATATCTTCGGGAAAAAAAAATGTCAGGCATTGATGGGTTAAGCTTTCAATGGTGGTTTTGAGCGTAGTTTTCTTCAAAAAAGCTTTAAAAGGAAATATAGTAGCAACTTTTTTTCCCATTTGTAAGCTTTCCGTGGACAGGTCAAATGTACTCAAAGACTGGATGTATCCCACGGGTCTTAGATTGGAGACAGCCGCCTTAAATATAGCTATTACACAAAATTTGTAAGAGTTTAACTTTTGTGTAAACTTCAGGGTATATTTTTAGACTTTTTATTCACGCTAATCATAATATAAAACACTTACTAGGACTTCACACACTCCAGAGTCCCCTGTACCTACCATAACTCGTGGTTTAACCCGGATAGGGTCCTGAAGAGCTATCTGTTCTTTTTGAACAAGAACAATGGCCGAGTAAACCCTTGGCCCAGCACCCCCAGAGATATCGTTTCACTTGGAGGACTTTGTGATCACGACATTTTTAAAGTCCCTCAGCCACCATTAAGAAATAGCGGTGGATCTTTGATTGGCTGGGATCGAACCCGGGACCCTTCGGTTACGAGTCCGTAGCCTTATGGATCGGGCTACCACGGCCCAAAACAAGTGCTAGTGGGACAAACATTTTAAGAGTCAAACCATAGAACAAAAACATTCTTTCAAAGTGTTAAACAAATAAAGAACCCTTTATTTCTAGGATACGTTCTACACAAACCAGAAGCAGTCCAGGGAAGCATTCGTATAAATGTTTTGAAAGTAAAACCAGCAAAAATGGGAGCTTCTAAATGCAGAATTACTTAAATGTAATTTAAAAGTCTCTCGAAAGAACACTTGGTTTTTACTTGTCCCGCGTTTGTTGCAGGGTTATTCGGGATTTTTAACACCTACAGTGCAAATGCCACCCAAAATCTGGGATAATGGGGAGTTCACTCTAATTATTGGTGCTGGACAAACTGGCAGACACACAGGTCCAAAAGAACACATTCTCCAGCTTTAAAACCCCAACTTTTAACCTCTTTATTTTTCAATGTTTGTTAATTTATTTCACTTGGAGGGCGGGGGTGCAATCTCTTAGATAATTGGTAATTTTACGAAAGTTATTTGTTTTGGGCAGACAAACCGAAGAACACTCATTCTCCAGTTTCAAAACCCTCCTTTTTTTTTTTTCAATTTTTATGAACTTATTTAATTTTATTTCTTTCCTGAATATCTTGGACAATGAGTAGTGTAGTTATTAGTGTGGGACAAACAAACCGACGGACACACAGGACGAAAGACACTCAGTCTGCGATCTCAAAACCTTACACTCTTACTTTCTATTTTTCAAAGTTAATAATTTATTTTATTTCTTTCATTATTTTTCCTTTGGGGGAGGTATTTTAATTATAAATAAAGCCTCCTTGCGCAAGCTTTAACTTTAAAAAAAAAATGAGGCAAAAAATAAGTAAATAAATAAATAAATTATGGATGTGTATAGAAAAAAAGAGGAATTGATGCTCAAAGTGAAAAGCTTTGCCCGAAGTTTAACCAACCACATTTTTTTCAGACCTTTTCCGAAATTGAAAGCTGTTCAGGAAAAACATTTCTTTCAAAATTCTCGAATGTATGATCTTATAAAATTTTTGCAACAAATAAACCAGTATTCTTTCACCACTTCACTGACGAAAGCTACGGTGTCAACTTGCAGGCCCAAGCAACGAAACATGAGTCAAGCATTTCACCTGATGGATTTACGAGAACGAAAGAATCTCCTCCACTTATTTTTTTGTTTGCATCAAATTCCTTTCTACCTACCTACTTTGATTTTCAATTTTCCGGACCAAGTTCTCTTATCATATAACGTTACAAGAGATGGGAAAGAAAGTTTCAGAGATTTGGCGATTTCTTTTGTATTTCTTTTACTCAAATGTGCAAAATCAACGTCGGGATAATTGCTTACCCTATTGTGTTTCATTTTCGGTTGTTGGCTGCGGAAAAAGCAGTTTTAGTGTGAACTGTTCCTAATTGAAGCAAAATTGTTTCGAATTATATTTATCTCAAGAATAAAATTGGAAAACAAAGTTAACAGGCCGAAATCTTAAGAGAAAAATATTATTGGAACTTGCCAAAGACCGACTGCATATTCTGCCAATTTTACCATCATTCTGAATTTTTATTTCTTAAATACTAGGGTTGTAAGTTAAAAAGTGGCGACTTAACCTAGAAATTAGCAAAAAGTGAATGCGCGAATGAAGTATGAGAGTGGTGAGATAGGACTATTATGAATGTGCATAATGCAAGAAACTGTCGATATAGTTGTTGAGTAAGTGTTGTATAGCCTTAATGCAAAGAATTTTGTTTTCATCGCTCTAATGTATGTTTTTGATACGTGAGCAGAGTGATCGGGGATTAAAATCGAGGGTGCCCGTGACAAAAAAGAAACATGCTAATATCAAGGATGACTGGCAGACTATGGCGAAAATGCATTATTGAACAGAACTGGTTCACGATGGGTTACAGTATTTGGGTCGAAATGAAAGTGCGGATTGGCAACAGACAGGTCAGCAGTCCATTCCTTAAGATAAGGATCAGATTGGCATCTTGAGCGGTCTTCTTTTCATAGACTATCCTTGGATTATCCGGGAGTTATCCTTAAAGGTTGGTCTCATACTCAGTATGAGCCCAGAGCATTAGGGCTCTTCGTCACTGACATCAAACTTTACGACCTTGTCAGTGGTCAACAATGGCACCTAGACATTTGGCAAAAGGTTTAACTTTGTTGGTTATTACGTAGAAAGAATGTAATGCACTTGCACTTATAAATTCTTTAAGTTTATACCTATGTTGCCGTTACTTAAATTACAACATTCGTTTAAACTCAATTCTTTTAGAGTAATGTACAAATTCTACCACATGAATAAAAATGCTGTGAAATATTCTTAAAATTTCTTCAAAAGGTAAAATCTCGAAAACACCTAATTTTCCAACCCCATAGTTCAGCACCAGTCTTGCCAAGTGACCACGTTACCAAAATCCAGTTGGAAGTTTGCCACACTTCTGACATTATAAATTATTTGTTTATTTTGCTACGATATATGCTTTGTTTTAATCTTTTGAGAAAACAGCAGAGACCCGATGCTCTACACGAGTTTAGCTAGCAATATATGAATAGTTTTTTAGTAAATTATATTTTCAATCATAGATTAGATAACTTTAACATAGGTAACATAATTTCAATCGTACATGCACTAAAATACCAAAATAAAGTAATATTTTAACGGACTTCATTTTAACGTCATCAGACTACAATTTTACTTAGAAAATATAACATTGAATAAAAAACACCGTCGTCCTAAAATAATGTATAACTTTCGCCTCTTTCATTAACGCGAAGGTATTGAAAAGAAAAGGCATATACTATTATTTAAATATTCTAACAATTAATAATTCAATCCGTAATGGAATGCGTTTAATTTAACCAAGTCACTGTTTCATGCATTGAAACGGATGAAGAAAAGTAAATCTTAAGAATCTCTGTTGAATTCCCGAAAGCATTTTAAGTGTTTTATTCATGTATAATGGAAGTTATTATATGTTGTAATTAACTAAAAAATCTTTAGAATTTTTTTTCTAACTATGACAAAAAGGAGTAAAGTAAAATTCTTTGTTTTTCACTCAAAATTTGAATGACTTTAATTGAGAGCATAAGTGTGAACAAAAGATATTCGTTGGTTAAAAATAGTATTTGCTTAAAGATTATTTAATACATTTTTTCTGCTAATATATTTTTTAATTCCATTCAAAGATCTAAACAAAATACTAACATTATTTCACGGATATTTTCACTCATAAAATATTTGCATTTGAAGCTTTGAAATATGTTACGTGTGTTTAGTTGGAGTAATTTACAATGTATGGGTAGAATTAGATTTTGTGTAAAACAGAAATATTTGTATTTAATCGCATTAATCAAGATAAATAAAAAGATTTAGGGACTGTAAATGATAACTTTTGCATGAAATTTGTCAGTTAAGTTATGTAAAAACATAGACAGGCATTTGATCTCAAATTTTTTCCCGTTAACTGCTAGTTAAGTATTGACTGAGTTACAAGCACCAATTTTATTGACTTGGTGAAAAAGTGATCATGGTCTTTCATAATCTGTATGTGCAGGACTTCTATTTATAAATCACATGACATACGTCTGCAGTTAAAATTTTGATTTCTACAAATCAACTGGAAATCCTCAACATAATATACAACATTGTATTCATACTTCTTCATTCCATCTTTGTTCTTCAGGCTATTGGACTCAAGACTTAAACTATTATTCGTTTCCTGCAGAAAAAAAATAAAATTATTGCTTTTACTTTTTTTTGGATAATACACTTTTCTTTTAAAGTCAATATTTTTAACCGCACCTTTTCTTTTTTTAAAACTATTTCCCTAGCAGCATAATACCATCTCCGATGATCGGCCATTCATCGAAACCCGATGAAATTCTCATCGGCAGGTGATCGGATTCGATGAGTTCTCATCGGGAATTGCTCCAATATGTCTCACCGGCCAAACAGAATCCGAGCAGCGAAATCCGATGAGTTTTGCTCGAAATTCGATGAGATTTGGAGTAATTTACGAGCAGTGCAATCCCTTGCCGATGAATATAGGATTAATTTTGGATGCTCGGCTTATTTTCATCGGGAAAGTTGATCGGAAGGATATCGCTTTCCGATGAAAAGTAGCTCATCGAAAACGGGATCAGTTTATGAGAAGTTCGATGATCGGCCGAGCAAAATCCGATGAATTGATGCTACTTGGGTTATTTATTTATTTATATGCATTTTTTTAATTTGTAAATATTTTTCTTATGTAATTCTTATTCGGCAAAATTATTTTTCTTCTGTATTCTCCAAAATTGAATGGTTACCCCTGTGGGTTGCTTGTAAATATTCATACACGATCATCCCGTAATTTGTTAAATTTAATATTGTTGAATATGAACAAAGGGATGCCGTATTTGGAGAAAAAAAATGTTTGCAATTACTCACCAAAACTCGCTAAATTTGGCAACTTTTCTTAAATATTTCGTCAGATTTCAAAACCTCATATTTCGATAACGAGGCACAAAGGCAAATTATATATGCGCCCAGAATCAATTTTACAATGCTCTTTCGATTGCTACTTTTTTTTCGTTATTGCACTATCTTATTGTGTCCTGGTATGTAGGCTATTGCAAAATGACGCAGAGAAAATTAAGTTCCCTACATTATTATTGTTCGTCTGGATGGAGACCACCACCTGGCTCAATTCTCAAAAACAATTGGGGAGTAAAAATATATTATTTAAGAACTGCTTATGGAAATATTCAAAATTAAATTGGATTTCATAGAAATACAGTTATTGTTTTTAATCAAGTTCATGTAAGGAACCAAAATAATTTAAGTCTTCGTACTGTAAAAATTTTTTTTTATAGTATAATGCAGCTAATTTTATAGTATAAAATGTAAAAAATGCTTATTAATAAACTATAAAATTTCTATTTTTACGGTACCAAACTGTTAAATTGCCGATTTTACATCATTAAACTGACAAAAATTGCTAATTTTACAGTTAATTACAGTGCATTTTACAGTTTTAAACTGGAACCTCTGTTGACAGTATTACACTGTTGTTTTTACAGTATAATAAAGCTAAATCTTACGGCAATAAACTGTAAACTTTCTAACTTTACGGTAAGAAACTGAAATGGCTAGTTTCATAGTTTATCACTATGCTTTTTACATTTTCAAATTGGAACCTCGGCTGCCAGAATTATACTGTAAAATCAACAGTTCATTTTTTGCAGTGCGTAGGACGTTGTGTACAACATTTGTTACTCCTGCCATCGTAAAACTTCCCATATGAAGTGGAATTTAAAAACGTGATGTATAAGAATGTGGCTGTGCAATATGAGAATAGATACTCTTACAGCTACAATGCACAATATACTACATACCACTTAACTTCCGTCATTCAAAAACTGACTGAAAAATCTTTTTGATTCAACAAAAATTTAGAATATCCAAAAGCGAATAAATTTGAAAAATTGTACTAGGTGTCTGTTACGTTATTTTATACAAACATGAAAATAAAACTGCTATTTCAATGCAAGACATGTTCGAAATGCTTTGATTTTTACACAGATAAATCCTTTCATAAAACTAATAAATTCCTTTCTCAAGCGAAAGTGGTAAAAAATCAAAACGTGTATGAATAGTTTAGTTTAAACTAGGACTAAGGAAATTAATCATTTTGAAAGTGATTGATGAGAAGGATTATGTAATACCACAATAAGTGCTTTCCGTTATGCTTGCATCCAGACATTTTCGTAGAAAGTATTGCGAAATTCCAAAGAAACTGTCTCTTGTAGAAACGTAATTATCGAGAAGAAAAAAAGTTTCCGTATTAGGTGCTTAAGAATTTAATTTTCGGGAAAATGCACGTGTTCTTTTAGGAAAAGCGCAGGTGTTCCTTTTTAAAGATGTCAATTTGTAGTATGTGATTATTTATCTAATAATTGAGTATCATATCAATTATTTTTTTCTCCATGTAAAAAAATAAATAAAAAAGAAAACAAATCGGAAATAATAGGTCTGTATTTAAACGATGCCATTGCCTCTACAGTTGCGTCGTGAGTCATTTGAATGGAAGTTCGCAAAAAAAATTTTGAGAATTAAATATACAAACATGAAGTTCGAAAAAATATTTTTTAATAGTTTCTATTTCATTTAATTAATTCATTTATTCATTATTAAGGCATATTTGACATTTTCACTGACTTTAAGTAGGTTATTTTTTTAATAAAGAGGATGAAAAAAACGCTGAATTGTTTTCGCTTTGCTCATAGTCTCTATCTCTATCTCTACTAATAATAAAGCTGAAAGTTTGTCTCTCTGTCTTTCCTTCTGTCTGTCTGTTACGCGCGTAGCGCCAAAACCGTTCGGTCGATTTTCATGCCACTTGGTACAAAATTAGTTTGTAGCATGTAGTTTTGCATCTCGAAGCGATTTTTCGAAAACTCCATTTCGTTCTTTTTCTATTCGAATTCTTAGCGGAAATTCGATAAAATAGGGAAGAAATATTTTATACACATTTTCAAGTCTTATGTCATTCGAAAGCTTGAAATTTTCTGCACAAAATGACGTTTTTTTGAAGTTTCTACGATCATCAGGAGAGCTGTAACAATTGTTTTTAGAATCCCGAAATTCAAGGCTTACCTTCAGTAAAGCAAGCCAAACGATTCTAAAATGGCTTTGCTCGCGAATAAAATTTGTTTGAAAATAGAGATGAAATGAATTATTTTATCAACGGAAATCAACTTTTCATGTTGTTACCATGGTTACGTTTTTATTTCGTTCTTTTTCCCTTAATAATTTTAAAAATGTATTTGTTTTTGTAACAATCCAAACTCCAAGCCTTATTAAAATTAGTCAAATGAAATATTAAAAACCGTGATAAGATGGCACCTGTCAATCAAATGAGAAATCGAGTCCTTTCCTTAAAATACAGGATACCATTCTAAATTTATCGTCTGCAAAACATATTTTACTTCATTATTAATTTATTTCAATATAAATTGCAGCAAATGGCTTGAGTGAACGAATTTAGCTTTTAATTTATCGTTTGCTGGTTGATCTTTGTCGATGTTTATTGTTTTTATTATCATTGTGAAGAATAATGCACGAAATTTCTATGACTAATACTTAAAATTTTTAGGATCAGTTGAGTTTAAAAGAAAAAATTGCTCCAAATATACTTTTGCAATGTGATTATTTATTGTTGGACTGTAATTTGCAGCAATAATTGCATTTAATAAATAATGAAAGACAATATTAAAAATTATTTTTTTGGCGACTTTTTTACAATTTGGCATTCAATTCTATTTCAGTATATTTACTTCTATCTTATTGCGATATTGCAACGTTCTTTCTAAAGTATGTCATTTCGGAAAATGTATTATTTTGTTTTTGAAGTTAGGAAAGAAAACTTTCTTCTTCTTTTAAACTTTGGTAAGATTTCTGTTGGTTTCTGTGAGCAACAAAATTTTTCTTATTTTTTCTTTTGGCTTATTTTTGTGCACCTATCTTTGGGGTTGCATTCGAATGTCCCCAAGGGGGTGATTTACCCCTTTTATGGGGTAATCAGGGCTTTCAATGCAGACCAAAGTGATATGAATTGGCGCGACCACTTGGCGATATCTCGCCAAGCTTTTGGTCACCAAGTGTTTGACGCCAATTTGGCGACATATCGCCAAGTTGGCAATAAATTTAGCGAAAAAAAAATTTTTTTGGGTTCAATTTGGCGCTATTGGCGATATTTTGCGAAAAATCTACTGAATGATGTTAAAATCGGCGATATTTAGGAGATTAATCATTGTAAAACATTTTTTTGCATTGTTTCGTGGCAAACTAGGGATGCAAATGTTTGAATTGTTATCTTACTCACTTCAAGCACTATTTTAGCACTTAAGGCATCTACTAAGAAATTTACACGTAAAAGGAAGTAGTGTAGGGTCCATACCAAATTTTTATATCATACTTTGAAGGAATTATAGTTGAATTATAACTAAAATAGAGTATTTTTTTCTGCTATATCATTTTTTTACAAATGAACTTTTAATTTTATACCACGGGCAAAGCCGTGCGGGTACCGCTAGTGATTACTAAATTAGCGTTTTAATGACTTTTACAGATAAAAATTAAAACTGAAAAATGACGCAAAGCACGCTTAAACTTTATAACGTTACCAGCAGAAAGAAACTATAATTCGCATAAAGTAAAATAGTTAAATTTATGAAACTATAATTCGCATAAAGTAAAATAGTTAAATTTATAACACCTTAGTGAATAAGAAAACTTTTTTCATAATGTGTAGCATACAATTATAACATTAAAAGTCTCATCAAAGCTCGATTAAAAAAATATATTATTTTTCCTTATGGTACTAATTATTCTATATTTATTTTCCTACCTGAAAATCACACCAGACTTTTCCAAAAATCTAAAAGCGAAAAGATCCCCCTTTTTAGACAGATTTATTCCATTGATCAGATCTTTGTTCTCAGGAACTAATAGTTCCAACTATTCTGCCTCACGCCGAGAGACTTTAAACCAGTTTTGAAGACTTTACCGACATATAGAAACCTATAGTTGGTATAAATTGAAATAGTTAAATATATTTAAAACTAGATTTTAATAATGAATAATTTTTACGCAGGTTTGGTTGACGGATATATTATACATCTCATCCAAGCTCGAGGGGAAAAAAAATACTAACATCCCTTATACTAATCACGCACTATTATTTTTTTCTTCTTCAAATCACACCAGATCAAAAAAAAAATAAGAGCGAAATGCTCCTCTTTCTTTCTATACTAGAGAGCAACTTAACTTGACACTGAACGTCACTACGAGCGGAGCCAATAAGAGCTCACAAGCAGTCAGCGATCTCCTCTAATTCGCCAAGTAGGCTGTGACGTTTTATCTAGCTCGTTTTTCATAGGTTAACGTCACGCAAACGTCACGATGTTTTTTTCAAGAAACGTTGCAGTGTAGAATAGCAGATTTATTTAACCATTGACCCGAAGCTTATCTTTGTGCTTAAAAACTAATGGAGTTCTAACAATTCAACCTGTGTTGAAAGACTCCTATATAAATTTGAAGACATTACTGACAGAATAAGACCTAAAATTTACATAAAGTAAAATATTTAAATATATTTACAAAAATATATTTCAAAGTTAAACTTTTTTTTTTTCATAATGTTTAGAATGCAGGTATGACATTAGACGTCTAAGCAAAACACAAATAGAAAAAAAATAACATTAATCATTGTAATAATCAGTCTATATAATTTTTTTAGTCGGAAATCATACCAGATTAAAAACTAGGAGTGAAATTCTCCTATTTATTTCTGAAAGATTTATTCGACCTTTAGTCTGAAGCTCATCTTTGTGCTCAGAAACTAATAGAGTTTCAACAATTTATTTGGTGCTGAAGGACCTCAAAACAATCCTGATGACTTTACCTACAGAATGACACCTACAATTCGCACAAAGTGCTGGATGTATTTACAAAGCATACCCCCCCCCCCCTTTTTTTTAACTTTTTACATAATGTTTAGTGTACAGGTACAGTACACTCCCGATTATCCGTGGAATTGTGTGGCACAGGTATCGCGGATAACGAAAATCGCGGATAATTAAAAAAAAGCATAAATTAAGGGGTAGAAAAGATGAAAAATGCTTTTTGTTTAAAAATAATTGCATTACACCTGAAACGTGATGTGTACCAATAGTGACGATAGACACAGCATAAAAAATTATGTGTATTTAAGGTTCTCAAGCATATAAAATCTATATAGAAGTGGTACTTGCTATAACGCCCAGGTAAAATAATTTATTGGGTGAAGTACAAGTACATTGCACTCTTGGGTAAGAAATTTGAAGAAAAAACAAAATTTCAATTTGTGTTTTTTCGAAAAAATCAGTTAATTGTGTTTGCTTCTTTCCCTAGATCCCCACGGATAATTCGACCCGTGGATAATCGAGAGTTTACTGTATGGCATATTACACGCGTCATCAAAGATTGAACGGAAAAAAAACACTATTTTTTCTGAGAATAATAATGTATTTAATATTATTTTTTTATCCTCAAATTACACTAGATTAAAAAAATTGCAGCGAAATGCTCCTATTTCTTTCTAAAAGATTTATTCAACCGTTAATCTGAAGCTCATCTTTGCTCAGGAGCTCATACAGTTCCAACAATTCATCCAGTGCTGCAAGACCTCAAACCAACCTTGAAGACTTCATCGATGGAATAAGTTCCTCGCAAAAGATAATTGAAAGGAACCTACTCTACCCGTAAAGCAGATCCTTTCAGCGCTGTGTGTTGACAAGTCAAGCAATCAAATGCAAATAATCCAGTTTTCATCTCTCGTGAGACAAGTTTGTTCGAGAGTTCCCCCTCTTGTCTTCTCGTAAGGTGTGACTTGCGAAAATATTTGAGGATTTCTGTTACGGAGCGGAGGATGATGACACAAAAGGGATTGTTTTGTTAAAATAATATCTTAAATCAAATAGTTTCTCGTAATTTCGATCGACTCGTGATGTATTTTGGTTCTGTAGGAAATAAAAAATCTTTTGATGAAATCAGGTACTTAATTTGTCGAACTCGATTGGAATTCAACGTAGTTATAAAACTCGAGGGTTTTTTTGTATGAACTTTAAAACGTTGCATTGGAGGTATTTTCAATCAGATATTTTTAAATTTAATATTCAGCAGTTGCGTATGGGTAAACTATCAACACTAAAGATATTTCACTGAAGAGCCCAATACTCTGCTTACGGGAAGAGATATTTATGAGTTCAGTTATTCTGACAAGTAGTTTTTAAACTGGAGCATTTTGAAATCAGAACTTAATTGCAATTACCCTGTGCTTTTCATTTTTACCTGTATATTATACTTTTTTTTAGTTGATCAATTTAAGGTAAAAATAACTAATTACATAAAGGATCTTGTTGAAGTTAACTGAATAATGTACTTAATAGTAGCTGAAGTAGTTGTTTCATGTGTCATAAATGTATGTCATAAAAACTAGTTTTAAAATCTTAAAATACATATAATTGATAGTGTTTTTGAGCACAAAATAACACATTGATACGATTTATATTATAATCACTTCGAAAATTTTTTGCTGGTTTAAATGCTATTTTTGTGTGAATCTCGTTAAAATTTTGAGCTTAAGAAATTCAACTGATTTTAATAAAAATTTTATAATTCCATTTTAGAAAAGCTTTGGGGATTAACTGAATTAGCAATCGCTGAGGACGTTTAAAAAGAAAATGCCTTTTTTTCTACACGAGACTAGAGCTTAATTTAAAATTTTCTATACATGCTGAATTATTTATAAGCTGAAAGAAAATTAAATTAGCTTTCCTATATTTGTTAATATTAAAGTACGAAGCTCAAATAAATGCTTAAAAATGCATTTATTCAAGCATAAATTATCTAACACTACATTCTCAGGTGTTCAAAAGGAAATTTATAACTTAAGTCGTAATTTATCTTTTTTTATGTATAGAAACGCGTAACACATTATTTTCTTACCTTCTTGATCAAAAAGAGAACGTCTTTTTGGATGCCTAATATAAACTTGAAAAGGTTTAAAATAAAATTTAATTTTTATATTATTTTTTAATAATACGAACAAACGAGTGGGTCGATTAACTGCCAAAAATTGTTCATTTTTAAATTATTACTTGGTTTTCTTAGAATCAAGTCATCAAAAGTTTTTTTTTATTTTTTTTACCGGCTACCTTTCCTAGTGGT
The DNA here is from genome assembly GCA_038373865.1 of Uloborus plumipes. Lineage (NCBI taxonomy): Eukaryota > Metazoa > Arthropoda > Arachnida > Araneae > Uloboridae > Uloborus > Uloborus plumipes. The sequence goes on from JAXGGA010008992.1 coordinate 18,181, forward strand.
CAGGTCTTAACGGGATGGATGGGCCCTAGGTTCTAATCCCGGCATGGGGCATGGATGTACTTTCTCTCCTGGCAGTATCCTTTTTTTTGTGTGAATTAGCTCTTGTGTTGTGAATAAATACATAGCTTTTAAGTGGGTCTTTATGGCATGTGTGTACTGTGGAATTCAGACACTAATTTGCCGAACAGTTGTCAAAGTGAAGCAGCGCAATCCAATCTGCCTACCTAGCTGGCATAAGACAACAACAACAACAACAACAACACGTTTTCGTTTTACCAAGTTACACATTTGCCCGTATCTGACGCGTGTGAAAGGTACGAAACTCGCTTGCAACTTAAGTTGACAGTGACGTCACTATGAGCGGAAGAAAAACCAAAGAAAACCGAGCTGACCCAAGTAGCACACTTCGTTTTTAAAAAGTTGTAAAATGGTTATTATCTTTGTAACAACCACTAAAAACGTTTATAAAACGTTTAAAGGTTATTTGTGCTACCTGAGAACAGATACTTTCTTACCGAATCATAGGAGATCGGCAACTGTGTGTGAACTCGTATTATCTGGCGCGTTAGATTCAAAACGATGTACGCTTCGCGTACATCGTAAAAATGAAAATATTACAAAAAAATTACAAATATTATGGAGAAAAAGGCTACATATGCGTAGATGAAACACTCTAATCCGATTTCTAAAGGGCAGGGTCTGATTTCACCCAAAATTCGGACACCGCGCAAGGAACTGCTTCCTTTGCTTGTGCTCAGCTTATTTCTCTGTAGTCAGAAAAAGTTGCAGCCGAGTATAGCAAAATTGTACATGCCAGTTGCTCGTATCTGACACTTGCGTTCCTGTATCTCGTGGTATTTGTTTCTTAATGCCTGTCTGAGTTCCATTCTGGTAAAAATAGAGAATTTAAGAATATTACTGAGCTTTGCAATAGATGACACAACTATGTAGCATTTTCTCGAGTAAGAAGCGTTTTCTTAGTATAGTAGTTCTTTGCTGTGGTAAAAGTAATATACGAGATAGATACGATATAATATATGAATGGCTTAGATGCAAAACTCACATTCTCCAAATTTTGCGATTTTGAGTTATGCATATCACCGTGTTCGTCTTGTAAAGGACAATCGAGCTGTAATACTGTTTTGGATCAAAACCAATATTTTAATGCATAAAAAAAATTACGTTTGGATGCAAAACTCACATTATCCAACAGCTTGTTTGGAGCAAAACTCACATTCTCCAGTCCACCAATCAGAGAGCGCTTTAGTGCATCATGGGATTGAATTCAAACATTCTACGCTAAACTCTAACTTTGGTGCTTGATTAGACTTTATTTTTGGTATCACAGTTTTAACTTTACTACTCAGTATAATGGACGAATAAGTTCAGCCTTCCACAGGACTAACCACAAAGAAGAAAAAGACACCTGAGCATTGGAAGCGAGCTAAAGTTAAAAAAGCAAGGTTAGTATGGTACTAGACCAAATATTTGTATGAATTTAGTTTAAACTTTACCAAACTGTTCTGTACCAAGTAACCACTCCTGTCCAATAGTATTATAGAAATCTATTAGTGCAGGACAATTTCTGCAGGCCCGTCATTTAGAGGGGCAGGGGGTCAATTGCTCCCCCCCCCCACTTTTAGAAAGCAATGTATTTACATATAAGTGGACATAATTTTTTATTGACATTGAGTTTTCACACTCCCCCCCCAGGCCCGTCATTTAGGGGGGCAGGGGGGGCAGTTGCTCCCCCCCTGACTTTTAGAAATCAATGTAGTTACATACGAGGGCTGTCCGTAAAGTAAGTTTCCCTATTTTGTTTCACAATGAAAAATTTTTTTGATTACATCGAATAATGCATCATAGGAAAGCTTGCACTTTAAACTATTTTTCAACGTAGTCCCCATTAACTTAGATGCAGTTTTTCATCCTGGAAACCATCATTTTTGCACCACTCGCGCGTACCATTTGCACACTCGTGCTTCCTTCAGTATAGACTTCTGTAAGTTGGACAGAAAATTTATTTAAGAAAGGATCAAACGAAATCGCCTCGTGTGTTTTTCATACATTAATGACAACTGAAATGCCAAGACCTTTTGAGACAGTACGATTTTTATGTGATGGATGTGGAGCACAGAACAGAAATTCTATTGTTTTGTTAATGGTTAGTTTTTAACTCGTCAGAAATGCACCAAAAACATAAAGAGAATCGAGCTTTTCTTTCCCATAACGGGTCACAGTTTTTTGCCTCCAGATCAGGTTTTTGGGTTTACAGAAAAAGCCATCCGAAAAAAAGAAGTTATTTTTCAACCAAAAGAGTACACTAACATTATTAGTGAGCATGCCAAAGTTGTTAAAGTTGGTGAAGATTGCCAAGCTTATGACTGGAAAAATGAGAAAGACAAACTTTTCAAAAAAACTGGCCCAATTTCACTTTCATCTTGCGTCTTGTAGGAGAATAATCAGAACCAAAACCAAACAGAACAATGTTCTTGTTAGAGGAGAATACACATACAAATCAGACGTTTCGGAAGCTAAACCCATAATAAAACCAAGAAAGCGGGTTATATATATGAAACCTTCTGTTATACCTCCAACAAACTCTGTCAAACAAGCTAAAAAGGTGGACTTGGATCAAAGGTGGATCAATAACTTGTTAAAGAAGCATTATGGTGACAATTGGAGAGACAATGATGAGTTACTGTTTTATAAAAGCATCATGGATGGGAATACTGACATCGAAGAAGGCGATCCAAACGACCCAACTTGTCAGCCAACCGAAGAAGTCAACTATTTAAATGTTTAATTTTTTGTGTGTTTTGTAAAACCCTATCTGAATTTGTGTGAAAAACAGTTTGATGAGAAGGTCCTTTTTTTTTTTAATTTTTACACTATCCGCCTTCATTATTATTGCTTAATTTAAAAAAAAATGCATCATGTTGTAAATCGTCTTTGAAAAAATATATTTAGCTAAAGAGAAATGACAAAGCTTCTTTTCCTGGTTCTAGTTTTTTTTTTTTTTTTTTTTTAAATTTCAAACAGTTTCGGTTCAAAACTCGTATTATCCATTTGTGTTGGGTGCAAAACTCACATTTGACCACGTTTCGTGTCAAAACTCACATTCTCCAAATTTTGAAGCTAAATTACAAAAAATACAATACACACCATAAATTTACAAAAATGCCATTGGAGCGAGGTTTTAAGGGTATTTAAACAGTTTATGTTGCAATTACCTAATTACTAGAAAAAAATTCAAAGCGTTTTACGAAGGGTATGAATGTGAAAAAGTTTTTTGCGATTTCCCGAAAGTTAGCAAAAGTGGATAATGTGAGTTTTGTATCTAAACCATTCATATATCGTATGAAATTTTATTGAAAAATTGAACCTTTCGTAGTTCATATACTGAAAAGTATGACAATTTGATTCAGTTTGGTTTTTTTTTATTTTAAGATTCAAAAAAGGCATTCAACGAAATAGTTTCCATTTTTTTGAGAAAATTTTTGATCCCTGTCCTGTCCTCCCCTTCACCTCCTAGTTATCCCCTTCTAACAACCGAAATACCCCCCCCCCCGAAAAAACGCTTACACTATATAACTTACATTTAAAATATACAAACTTTTTGTAAGAAAAAAAAAAAGTTTTTTCAAAAAGGAAAAACTGCTTTTGGGATTAATGCTGTGTACAAGTTTTATGCTGTAATATTTTCTACCTCATTTTGCATTGCAAAATGTATTTCTTAAAAGACGCACTAAACACTATATTGTTTTATATCCGATATAAAATTTTAAATTGGTGCAAAGACGTGCTATCAACACCTGCAGTCTTGATAAAACAAGTTCCTAAAGTACTGCACTTCTTAAAGAAAGATCTCATTAATCATTAAGCTTAAAGCATTAAAATTCGCTAAATTACTTTTTGAAGATGCAAATGCTACGCTTTTACTTCTAAGAAGGGTTCCCTTGGCCATTAAAAATTAACGATCTGTTTTGTACTAGAGGAACTCAATCGGTTCTGTAGTAATAAAACAGTACTGATAAAATAACCCAGTAAAATATATAAGACCGACTTCTAAACGATGCGTTCGATAAATTACTTATGATGCAACAATGATACGCACATTTTTATTTTCAAATTGAAGTGAAATATTTAACATTTTCTTGCGAAGTATACGAAATTGTGATAAAATGATCAACATGATTTAAGGTAAAGTGCACTGCTGATATCTTTAAATAAAACATTTTTTAATTCATTACCAATTGTATAAAATAAGTTAGAATGAATTTTCCTTTTTTCTATATTTTCAAACAAAAAAGTAAAAAATGTTTGAAAGTAACAAAAAAAATCTTGAATGAAACAAATTCCAATTTTTAAAAGAAACCTGTAAAATGTATGTTTTACTATACAAACAGTGAATTCAACCACAAAATAATACTTTGTTCGAATCGGAGCATTTCTTCAAAAGTTTGCAGGATGGAGGGGGACTAACAAACAAAAATACCAAAATAAAAATCTCATTATATCTAGCTTAACTATTATTTTTAAATACGAAATAAAATAATAATGTTCTCAAAGTTCAATTAAGATTTTATAACGACTGGTCTTTGTTTCTAAATTTATTTTATTTAACATCACACATAATTAACATCAAAAGTTAAAAACTATGCCTCACCTTTTTTGTAATTAAAAATTAATGAAAAAGCTGTGCCTTTTTAATCAGTTTAAAGTTTGATAAAAGAAAAATCAAAAACTTTTAATAACCTTTCATTACTTTTAAACAGCTCTATGCAACTAGCAGAAAATAATAATTATGATTATATCTCTAATTTATTCTCCATATTTCAGAGACGTAGTCAAAACTAAATCATTTAAAACTATTGCTGAATATAATAACAATTTGAAAGAAATTGACAACTGCCTTAATCACAGTTTTAAAACTACTTGCATAAAACGATTTAAAAATCTTTCCTCAGACCAAAGACTCGCATTATCTCATCTTAATATGCGAATACATCTAATTCCCCTTAGAGCGCTTATTTTTAAAAATCTGAGTAAATGTTTGAAATGATTTTTACCGCTTTCAACAAATATTAATCAGCTTTTTCATCTACTTTCCGAAAGCATGGTGTCTTAATTTGAATATCGCAATGCATTCTTCTTCGGTTGTGAAATATTAATATTATCCACGGCACACAATAAGAGCCAATTTCTCCTCCCCAGCCGTTTCTTCGCGGATATTGGCAAGAATGAAAAGAATTCTAATTTACACATCTCCTTTTCCCTAAGTTGGCATTTTTAGCATATTTATTCTAAATGCAAATATGTTATACGCAAGCAAAAGTCGTCATGTTAGAAAAGCTTGCGAATGTAAGCCACACTACAATATTTATTAAAATAAAGTGATCCGATATTAGTTTACTGCTTAGAGCATGTCCTTTAGAATGTACAAGAGCACAGTGCTAACCACTCGTAAAATTTGCATAAAATAACAGAATGAAGAATTTTAAAAATAGTCTGTGAACTGTTGGTTTTGCAGAGAATTCAAAGATTTTTACATGCATAAAATAACATTCAAAGCGCCTTTTTAGTTAGCCATGCAATCTGGTGTGCAGTTTTGAAAAGTTGAAGTCTCAAAGACTAACTCAAATCTGCAAAATAAAGAGATTTTACATTTGAGAAATATGATGATTCATTAACAATCGTTCAAAAAATGTTCGGTATAGGAAAAAAAGCCGAACCACGTACATGGGGGGGGGGGGGGGTAGAATTGTAACTGCGTGGGGAGGGGGTACAACTTTTAAAAAGTTTTTTTTAATGAAATGGGACAACCAAGAGTACTTCAAGTGTTTCTATCTGCACATTATACTTCAGTAATGAAAAAAGTACTATAGTTTTGTAATAAACAGGAAGCTCAATCTAAAACTAAACGAGCTTACTTTTCCATTTACAAACAGTGACTTTCAAACATCTGTTCAATATTCTCCAAATAAGATGAGTCTGTTGTTGTTGTTACTAATCTTCCATCTGGTTCGACGGAGTCAGACCAGATCAGCGAATCCGTTGACATTGATGAAATCTAATACCAAAAGGGGAGTAGCATGTATATCCTCCCAGTTCAAACCCAAACAGTCCAAGATATGTTGAGGTTAAGCCTGGTCCTGGTGGAACTTAGGACAGAGAGGATATGTTTTACTGCCCTCAGAAAATTTAAGGCCTTTTATGTGACCACTGGCAAGTCGGGACAGGCAAGTGTTGTACTGCCTGTCGCATGGGAGAGACAAAGAGAGTCCCAGTTTTTTTCCTTTGTACCAGTGATGGGAGGGGGGGGGGAATTAACCACTTCTCCTTATTTTGGGCCTTTTTTCCTTGAAAACAACTCAAAAGATGTAAGCTCTGAAGTATGGGATGGGATTGTTTAATACCTCCTTGGCTAGAGTGTCGGCCAATTCATTTCCGTGGATATCTACACGAGACGAGATCCATTGGAAATGAACTATATGTTGGAGGGAAAGATGAGTCTACAAATGTCGAGCATTTCAACGCGTTAAGTTGATTCTTAAAAACAAGATATGCACTTGCACATCCCATCTGATAAAATAGATGCGTTAAAAATAATTAAACGAACAAAAAAAGTTGACATATTTTTTAAACAAAAACAAATCCAAGTAGGTATTATTTAAAAATATTTCTGTGATGCTATTAAAACATTACGCAAAACCTGACTAAACCTCCTGGAGTGCGTAAAATGCTCTTTGAGAGGAGTTGAAAATGAAGCTAGCTATCCCTCTATCAAATACCAATTCGAAAGTGAACGCAGCAAATTTTCTTTCACAAGCCATGTATTTTAAACAGAGATTTAAATTGGATATTCACTGCACATTAACTCAAACTTGAAAAAGGCTTTCGCAATTGATGATTTATGTTTAAACGGAACTAATCATCACACAACAGTGCATGATAAAAAATTTACTTTGAATTTTGCAACATGAAAAGACATTTTCGAGTCTCAAAAGCTTTTAAAGAAAACACAAGCAGAGATTCAGAAGGAGCATTTCTCATTGTTAAAATTTTAATTTGAATATAAATATTAATTTCTAATATTTTATGCCTCGATTATATTTAAACAAGAGAAATTTCTGAAATAGTCGAGTGGAATCTTTCTGTTGTAAAGTTCATAGCGAAAGCAGTGAATATCAAGTAATTAGTTAATTATGTCGTTGCTCATTATGCACAATATTTAAATTTAAAATTTGGCGAGTGTAATTGAAATGAAATTTGAGAAAAGTTTTCAAGTTTTAAATGTATTTCAAAAGGAACACAAACTTTTAATTTAATTAAAAATATCTTATACTTCAAATTTTCGCTTCAGTAACATACTAATTCTGAACAAAGTTTCGTTTTATGTTAATGAATATTCATTCCTTACTCTAAGAAATGAGTCAATTAAAATGTTTAATTTTTGTCCTTTTTAGCATTTTTAAAGTTTAAATATTAAGCAAATTTTAACGGGCAACTTTTATTATCGGTTCATAATGAATGAATGAATGAATGAAGTGAAAAGGGGGCGCCCCTAAGACAGCGCAAGCACTGCGACCACAGGTCTATTGCACTATCTCCGTTAAACCCTTAGTAGAGCCCTATAGCTGAAATAAACTCGAGCAGATGTCTAACAGGAATGCTAGACAGTTCGCAGGGATCTAAACAATGGTACCCAAATGCTCAAACCATCGGTTCATAATCTAGTTATAATTTTAGATTAGTATATTAAACTAATGCTTTTTTGAATTAAAATAATCAATTTGTGTTGATCATCCCATTCACACTTTATCATTATATTTGCTACTCAGTGCTTATTTTCACTTTAAAATCCATCTTAAACGTTGTTAATGTAGGAGTACCCATTACGGTTTTTTTTTAATTTTTTTTTTCTTTTACTTTCATCAATGATGTTTTATAACAATTTGTGCATGCTTAAAGCCATTTTGTGAGAAAATCTTAGTAAACTTATAAATCGTTATCAAGCAGACATTTAAAGAGCGAATTGATCCATTTTTGGTGTTGAAATCTGATTTATCTAGATACAATTTCGGTTGAAAATTGTTTCTCATAATATTACAGTTAATTAATTTTTTTTAGCACATCGATAAAATACTTGGTTGAAAACAACATGAGTAGTGAGCTTAAAAATTAAATGTTTTGATGCATAAATTTATTCAGAATTACCGTTACTATCACTCAAGTTTACCCAATGATCCACAGGTATCCGGTCAAGTATGATTAAGACGATTTAAAATCAATAAACTCTTGATATAGGGGACTGTGGGTCAAGTGAAATAGTTAATCTTAATATATAAAAATTACGTGTCCCTGTGTTTGTGGCCAATGGACTCCTCAGCTACTGAACCGATTTTAACCAAATTTTGCACTCAGTTTCAGTTTGGTCCAACTTAAATGATAGGATAGTTTTTATCTCAATTTAGGACCGCAATATATTTTTTATTGCAAATTACCTATTTAGCTACCAGCTTTTCTGTATTCTTCGCTAAGCCTTTTTACTAAGCTTTTTTTGACACCTCCATTGGCTGAGCGACATAAAGCACACGTTCTGGCAGCTTCCGGAGAGCCGTAAACAGGATGTAAGTTAGCGGTGCGTTGAGTGTTATTTGACTTTTTTGTGAAGTAAATTATAAACAAACGCGTGACTTCCCTTGAAATTTATATGTGATAAGCTGTCAGAAACGATTGTCACTTAAGAGTTTTTACGCCTCTGAGGCTGAGAGGTGGAAAGCGCTTGGTGGGATAGCTCCTGGACTGCATTTAAGTGGCTGTTCTTCTTACTACTATTACATATACAAAAGTTTGTTTGGATGGATTTATGGATGGAGCAGACAGTTGATAAGCAGTCCGAAAAAATTATATTTTTCACTAAGCCTTTTCTGAGCCTCTGCCGCCGGGCGACATAAAGTACATGTTCTGACAGCTTCTGGAGCGCAGTAAAATAGGTTATAAATACAGAAACAATAAAGGATGATTAATGTTAGTACTTTTTTTTTTTTTTTTGTATTTTCTAATAAAAAAAACTTAATAAATTCAAAAATTTGCTTATTTTTTTTCCGTTAAGGCGGAACAGAGTTTGCCTTGTCAGCTAGTATATATATATATATATATATATATATATATATATATATATATATATATATATATATATATATTATATATAACTTGTTTCAAACTGAACAAATTGAAAAATTGTTCTGAAACTTATTGCACAAAAGATGAAATAATACATTTTGTAATGCAACTTAAGTTGAAATAATATTTTTCATCTTGGCTGTTATTTTGTACCTTCAGAAAAAGGTGGAAAACTTTCACCTCAAACAATCATGCATTGCAAAAAATAAATGTTGTTTTTATAGTTTATTACTGGTAGCAGAAGTTCCAGTTTAAAACTCTAAAATGCACAGTAGTAAACTAAAATTAGAAATTTTATATTTTACTACTGTAAAATTAGCAATTTTAGTTTCGAACTGGAACCTCGGCTGCCAGTATCATACTGTAAAAGTACAGTATTTTTTACAGTATGGGGCAAAATCAAAATAAAGTATTTTTGTAATGAACTATTTTCTATTTGATGATTAACAGTAAATTTCATCAAATGAACATGTAAATCAACGAATAAATGAATAAATAATGCATTAATTTTTATGCAAATTCATCAAAATTAATGAATGTATGAATTAAAAAAATTTATATGAGAGCAAATATATGAGTGAATTAAACATAGGATGAATAAGAAACTAGCAGTCGTGGCCGTCACGAAACTTTCTTCTATATCTATCTTATGAATTCCGATTACAAAATAAAATACTTGCCCGAATAGTTGGAGACAGCAACAATATCCCAATTATCGTAATACCCTTGAAAATGCAGAATCAATGAGCGAAATTGCAAATCAATGCAAAAGCCTTGTTTAGATTAATTGCAAACATTTTATTTGTTAGTGAAAAGAAATTGGCAACAGTTAAAAATTTCAAATCATTGAAAGTTTTCAGATGATTTGATAATTAAATAGCGTGAAAGCAATTTTTTAATGAATTTATTTTTACGCATTTCCATATTGAATTAGTGTTATTCCATTCAAATCGCAGTAATACTTCTCGAGATATAGCAGGTCAATGACAAAATAAGCACTTTTGATTACACGACCCCCCTTTAAGCAATTGACACAAAAATTGAATCAGTTCTTGTACTCTTTAACGTCTACTTGAGTACAAATTTTTGTTCGATTTCGTGCATTACGTCTTGAGATATAGCAGTTACATTAAATGAGAAGAACGCTCGATTGCTCCACCCCCTTTGAGACATTGACACACAAATTTAATCAGCACCTGTACTCCATAGGGTCTACTTATGGACTAATTTTCGTTTGATTCCGCCGGTTACTTCCTGAGATATAGCAATTACCGACGCGCAGACAATGTGCGATTGCCCCACCCCCTTGGAGGAATTCGTTAAAAAAAGTCAGGTTCACCAGTTCACATAGTGGTACATATGTGCAAAAATTTTTGTTCGATTTCATGCAGTAGTTTTTGCTCTAGCGCGGCCACAAAAACCGGTCGCACACATACAGACTTACACACACACAGACCCACAGACATTTTTCAAAAATGATCGAAATGGACTCAGCGCACCTCAAAATGTGCAAATCCGTCAAAATTCGACATTCAAAAATTTTCATGAATCCAATACATTCTTCTATATACAGGGTGTCCACTCCAATCGTGGACCAATAGCTAATTTCTAAACCGTTGGAGATAAGCATATAGTTTATTTAGGAAAAAATCTCCAAATTATGAAAGGAATTTTGGATCTATTCAATGTTTTTTAAAAAATCAAATTTTGAAAGAGTTACGAAATTTAAATTTTTATACAGCCCCCCAGTCCTATCAATCATATTTAGTAAAACATTCTTGACACTGTAACGTTTAACACTAAAAAAAAATCACTGTTCTACGACAAAAATTGACCGAGTTATGACGTTTTGAAAAATCAAGATTTTGAAGGATTTCGCATATGGTCCCTCAAGCGATCTCTCGATGACGTCATGAAATAATGCAAAATCTTGATTTTTCAAAACGTCACAACTCGGTCAATTTTTGTGGTAGAAGAGTGTTTTTTTTTAGTTTTAAACGTTACAGTGTCAAGAATGTTTTACTAAATATGATTGGTAGGACTGGGGGGCTGTACAAAAATTTAAATTTCGTAACTCTTTCAAAATTTGATTTTTTGAAAAACATTGAATAGACCCAAAATTCCTTTCATAATTTGGAGATTTTTTCCTAAATAAACTATATGCTTATCTCCAACGGTTTAGAAATTAGCTATTGGTCCACGATTGGAATGGACACCCTGTATATTAGATGTAGAAGAAAGTAAAAAAATGAAAGAATGAATAGATAAGTGAAAATCTAGACTAAAAATAAAATTTAAAAAGGATAATATAAAATTTTTGAAAATGTTTGTTTTTTTTTTTGACTGCTCGTCTACTGCCAATAACTATTTGAAAGCTGTAAGTTTCCTTACCCATTATCTTAAATTAAGTGCGTTAACGGGGAGGGGTATCTTCAGATGTTAATGCATTAACATTATTTATTTTACATAGTAAAATTATAACGCACTTTTTTTTTGTTTGTTAATGGGGGCTGTTTGTTAATGGGGGTGTTTTGTTAATGGGGGCCGTGGTGGCCCGATCGGTAAAGCACCGGACTCGTGTCCGGAGGGACCCGGGTTCGATCCCAGCCGATCAAAGATCCACCGCCTTGATTAATGGTGGCTGGGAGGCGTTAAAAATGTCGTGGTCACAAAGTTCTCGAAGTGAAACGATACCTCTGGGGGTGCTGGGCCTAGGGTTTGCTCGACCCTAGGTTCTGGTTCAAAATTAAGAACAGAGCGCCCTTCAGGGCCCTATCCCGGTTAAACCACGAAGCTGTGGTAGGTACGGGGGACCCTGGAGGTGTGAAATGAAATGTTTTGTTAATGCTCCAACATTTTTAAGTTCTAATGTTCATTCTGTTACAACTTTTTTAAAAATAAAACAATTATATTGGTTTCGGTCATATTTTTAAGAAGGACAAGTAGTAATTCTTATGTGTTTAGGTAGTATAACTTTACCAAAAATCTGGTATGACCCCACACTACTTCCTTTTACGTGTAAATTTCTTAGTAGTTGCCTTAACTGTTAAAAAAAGTGCTTGGAGTGAACAAGGTAACAATTCAAATATTTACTTCCTTAATCTGCCAGGAAATAATGCAAAAAATATTTTACAATGGGTAATTTTCTAAATACTGCTGATTTTAACCCTTTAACTGTCTAGTTAATTTGATTTTTAACACTTTTCCAAGCACAAACCCGAGAAACAGTCCGGTTTGACAAAGAGATGAAGCCGAAATAAACGTCTCCGGATATATATTCGGGTATAACAATACGATACACTCAAAAAAAAAAAAAACCCAAGTAATACACGGGGGTGACATTTTCGAAAACCAGCTGTGCCCGAGACTATCTCGGGCATGACAGTTAAAAGGTTAATATCATTCAGTGAATTTTTCGCAAAATATCGCCACTAGCGCCAAGTTGAACCCAAATTCAAAAAATAATTTTTTCGCCAAATTTGTCGCCAACTTGGCGATATGTCGCCAAGTTGGGGTCAAACACTTGGCGTCCAAAAGCTTGGCGACATATCGCCAAGTGGTAGCGCTAATTCATATCACTTGAGTCTGCATTGAAATTAACACTGATTTACCCCAAAAAGGAGTAAAACACCCCCTTGGGTACATTCGAACGCAACCACAAGGGGAGGTGCACAACTAGACCATCATCAGAGCCTACATACCAAGCTAGAAGCTTCAACGGCATATAGTTTTTAAGTTATGCGACACACATATGTACATACATCCGCACATACGTATATACAGACGTCACGAGAAAACTCGTCGTAATTAACTCGGGGGTGGTTGAAAAGGATTTTTCGGCTGCTTATATGTCGGTAGGTACATATGCACGTGCTGACAGTTCGAAGAAAAACTACTGAACATTCATTCGGGGGTGAGCAAAATCAAAATTTCGACTCAAATTTGAGTGATTTTTTTTTCGCGATCACAATACTTTCTTTACTACGTAAAAGGAAGTAAAAAACAGCGTGTAAAAGTGGTAAATAAAATTGTGTATTTAAGATGTTCATTAAAACAGACAAATTGCCTTACTACATACTGAAAGATGGAATTTTAGAAGTTAATGTTAAATTATAGTCCGTTTTATTTTGTTACAATGCAATAATTTTAGAAATGTGCTCTTAATATAAAAGTAAAAATCATTATATGCTTCGGATTTAGCGCACGTTTCAACTTTCTGTGAAAAATTACCACAACCGATATGAGAGACTTTTCAGCTATTATAAAGAGATAAACTGTTCGTATTGAGCGATTTTAATCCCCAAGAGTTCCACAAGCTTCATCAAAAAATTTATACTCGTTCAGGTTTTCCGATATAAAATAAAGAGCTTGATTAACTGGACGTTTTTCAACAAAACAAAACAGATGTATTTTTATTTTAGGATATATCAGGTACTTTACCGACTTGCTCCAGTAATAGTTTTTTGAACTTTCGTAAGTAAAAATAGACACAATTTATTTGACGCTGAATTCATTTATAATACTGGTGTTAAGGAATTTGCGCTTGTGGTTGTCTAAAAAATATATGTCATGGTTAGAAGAAGAATGGCGTAAGTAATTCTAGTAGAATTCTGAGTAATTGAAGATTTTAACTTCTTAAAACTTAGGAGTAAGTAAGTTTTAACGAAAGAAACATTATTTGTATTTAAATTTAATTTTTTAAGCAATGGCAAATTGCTATTTGTATTCATTTTGGGCTTCAGACGTCATGTAGTCCGTTTTCAGATTGGACTCTAATTCTGCAACAGGGTGCGTATCGATGATCCACCCTCTTGAACGTCCACCGGCCCCTGCTCCTTCGGATGCTGGAGCCGAGTCCTGCACACTCATACGACTGACAACACACACGTCTATACACCCACATATACACACGAATACACACACTCAAAAATTCATCGCAATTCGTTATCGCAAAAAATAATAATTAGTCAAGTTGTCAGAATGTATTTGTTTGTAATTTTGTTTTTAATTTTAATTATGTTTTGATATTTAGGAAAAGTTAGCTGTAACCGGCCATACATTCTTATGTAATTACTCTCAGCTCATAGGCAGGTGAATAGAGTCTTACTAACTTCTGTACCTAAGAGCAAGACTAGTGAAACTGTATATATGGCCATTTTCTCTTTATCATTGTAGGTAGAATCTTACCTCGCATTGAAGCATGAGAACGTTATCCTATAATAGAAATCCCTTTACAATTATTTAGCCGCGTTTAATCAGTGCGAGTCCCATCCTTTGTATGTATCAAACAAAGGCATTCCTAAAGAAAAAAAATTACTACTAAAAAGTAACAAAAATGGACGTAAGTTTGTCTGGTTCAGAGGTACAAATATGTATATGTGTAGAAAAATAAAGAAAAATGTGATCCAATAGTCCAATATATCCCCCACGTGGTAGTGGAACCATAAGTAGTTCGTTTAAAACGCTTGACATTTTCCATCACTTAACGGGAAGCGTAGGTGTATGACAGAAAATCAACTGCTGTGATCAAACTTCCAATATTTCCTTATGTTTTAACGTTGTGAAAATTTTTTTCCCTTTTTCAGAACCGTGTCTTCTCTTATTGACAAGTTGCACCTGCTTGCCTTTTTCTAAACTTTCTGGAGGAAAGGGGAAGTTTATTGCCGTTTGTAGACTTACATTTTCACGCATAATACTCACTTTTTATTTTAAAATAATCGCATCATTAACGTAGCTAAACATTTTAATCAGTTAATGAAAACAAGTTACTGCATCTGAGTTTATGAATATTGCTATTAAAGGATTCAAAAATAAAGCTTCTGCACGGTAATCAATTCGCATATCAACATTCAACAAAAAAAAGGGGGAAGATGCTTTAAGGTCTTAAATTGATGAGACCAATAATCCACACATTCTATGCTTTTAATTTTTTTCATGATATAGAAATAGTAAAGAGAAATATACAAGGTTATCATAAAGTTAGTAGGGTTTTCAAAATCTTATAATGATTGAACTATGTACAATTTAATGATAATACTTTGCACATAAATACTCAAAAACATGGGAGATTTCTGTTTATGATGGAAGGCAATCATATTCGTTAGATTTTTGACCGAAATGTTTTGCTAGTGTTTTGGGTAGAATACAATCTTATCAAACGTGAAAGAAACAAATGAGTTAACTGCATATTATCAGGAATGTTATTTTGATGCTGCTTTTGCACCGGTAATTTTCGACGTAATTGATTTTAAAGCGAATTTGGCTAAAATTATTTTTTTAAGTTCTGTGTTTAAACATGCTACGTTCACGTAATAAAGTTTTACTAATGAAACTTTTTTTCAAAAATGAAGGACCCACAAGAATGACTTCCAAGATCTCCAGATCTTACATCTTGTGGCTTATATTTGTAGAGCTTTTAAAAATCACCAGTGTATAGAAGTCGGTCTACTTATTTATTCCAGCTAAAATAAGTTATATTCCACCCTTGTGTCAGTTATACCCTTTTAAATGCTTTTCAAAATATTACTTTCATGTGGTTCTTAATTCTTAAAACTTTTTATTGGCCAGTAATACACAACGAGAAATAAATGTTGTTTTCACACTGTAATACAGCTAATTTATAGTAATAACGTGTAAAAATTGCTTATTTTACAGTATGAAACTGTGAAATTATTAACTTCCCAGTAATAAACTGCAAAATTGCTAATTTTACAGCACTGAACAGTAAAAATGCTAATTTTACAGTGTATTGCTGTGCATTTTAACCCTACACTGCATAGTGTTGCCAATTGGCTACATGGGCTATTTATTCTTATGACCATGCATAAGGCAACTCAATCATAAAAAGCAAGTATTAGGTATCGTTAAAGCAAATATAAACATAAATCTTCAAAATTAATTTTTTAAAAATGTTTTCCAATGTTTTCTTATTACACTAAAAAACATATATATTTCTTTCAAAGAAAAAAATTCATGCAGTGTAGGGTTAAAGTTTTAAACTGGAACCTTTAGTGCCAGTGTTATACTGCTGTTTTTGCAGTATAAAATAGCTAATTTTATGGTAACTGAAAAATTGCTAATTTTATGGTAATAAACTATATGTACATTTATTCAGGTACGTGCATGGGTGTGAGAGGGAAGGGAGACTGTTTTAATCATATAATTAAAATATGCATACATGCAGCTCATCAATAAATTGTTCCTACGTAATATCTTACCATTAAGTCCCCATAAACCTTTTTCTCATCACTTAGAGTAAATATTTTTCTTTTAAACGAAAGAATCTCGCTCTCCACCGCACCGATATATTTTCTTTTACTTATCACAAGAGTCAGATCCAAAATAGAAAATCAACTGCTGAGGTCAAACCTCCAATATTTCCTCACGTATTAACAGTCCACAGATCCGACTCCTGTGTTGGTTTTTCTTTCTCCGGGAGCCTTGTCCTCCTTTATTGACAATTCGCACCTGCTTGCTTCCGACGTAACTCGATAGAGGGTGGCATTTATTATAACTTTAACCCTGCTTTTACTCCCGACGTAGCCGAACTATATCTTCTTCCTCCATCTTCCCATCTTCCGACTCAATAAGTTAATAGAAGCGTTGATTTCAACTTTATTTTTTAAAACCCTTCTCTCTCTCTCTCTCTCTTGCGATGTAAGAAGTTGTAAAAATAAATCTTTTTTAAGCTCATTGGTCGACTCTTTCAAGACTGGTTTTACAAAATCTGTCTCACATTTTCTGCGACTCCAGTTCTTATATGGGTTATTTTTGAACTAAAATTAATGTCTCATTAATTTCAAGAAAACAATTTTAAATGTGTATTTACACTAAAAAAACTGTTGTTTTTATAATATAATACTGGCAGCCAAAGTTCCAATTTAAAACTGCAAAATGCTCAATAATAAACTGCAAAACTAGCATTTTTTACAGTTTATTGCCGTCAAATTTAGCTGCATTATACTGTAAAAACAACAGTATAATACTGGCAGCAGAGGTTCCAGTTTCCAACTGTAAAATGCACAGTAATTAACTGTTAAATTAGAAATAATATAGTTTGTTTGTGTGGAATTAGCAATTTTGTGGTTTATAACTGTAAAATTAGCCATTTTTAGTTTACTACAGATCATTTTTACAGTTTACTTAGCTGTATTATACTGTAAAAACATCTAGTTTTGCCTTTATTATCACTTTAACCTTGCTTTCACTCCCGACGTAGTCAAACTAAATCTTCTTCCTCCATCTTCAAATCTTTCGACTCAATAAGTTAAGAGAAGCGCTGATTTTAACTATATTTTTTAAAACCCTTCTATGTCTTTTGACTTGAAAGAAGTTGTAAAAGAAATCTTTGTTAAGCTTGTTGGCTAACTCTTTTGAAGCTAGTGGTACAGCGTATGTCCGACATTTTCTATGGCTCCAGTTGCTTGGGGCGTTATTTTTTAAAACAAAAATGAAAAAGAGTTCTCGATAATTTCAATAAAGCAATTTTAAACATGTGTAATAACACATTAATAGCAAATGCATGTACGGGTGTTTTTTCCCCTTTTGAATAGAAAAAAGAAAAAAAAATGTACAGGTTTGGTACTTTTTGTCAAATATTTCTCTACTTGAAAGACTTAATAGAGGCAGAATTTTATGGACACGACATTTTTTTAAATATTTGTGTTGGAAGTTTGTGACAGACGACGAAAAATTTGAAGTAAAACTTACATTGGCTAGGAAAAATTAGCTACATGTGAGTTTTAAGTACTAAAAGTTAACTAAAATTTGCAATAATATATATATATATATATATATATATATATATATATATATATATATATATATATATATATATATACATTACTACTAATTTTAGTTTATTACTGTGCATTTTACAGTTTCCAACTGGTATCTCTGCTGCTACTATTATAGGGCAAAAAAAGCAGTTTATTTTTTGCAGTATACTGCAGGTATTTCTTTTGCTTAAAAGCTTCTACAGTACTCTAATTTACTAGAGCTTTTCTGGTAATACTATGCAAACCTTTTTACAGTGTACTTTTGCCGCCATGCTTAATCTTCATGTGTTGCAATAATGCTTGTTTCTAATAGTCTAACTATGCGTAATTGTTTAATAGATAAAACCCAAAAACTTTGTCCACATCTCTAAACAAGTATGTCCGCGTAAAAACATGTTTCCGCTAATGATTCTATTTTCTGAATGGATGCAATCAATAAAAGAGCCCATGCATGGACAAAAGAAGTTCATTTTTTCGGAAAGTGGAACCTTCGTTCATCATTAGTAGCGAAAAATGTCTTCGATTTCTTTTGCCCTTATCGGTCTTCGCTCACTTACTCCAATACTCATAGCGTTTATTTGAAAGAGATAAAATTCAAATCCTTGTTTCCGCCCGTTCATGTACTATCGAGTAGATTCAAACTTTTAGAAGCTTTAATTTTGTTTTGATAAAAATAGCGTTTGTAATATGTTGGTGCGTAATTTTCACTATATACCACGTAGTTAATTGTCATAATACCTGTATATCAGAACAAGAACAACTTAAGTCCAAAAATGGCGTTTTCACTTTATTGCTTCATTGTATGTAGAGTCTTATTCCGCATTGACCCATAAGAACATTATTCCATTAAACAAATTCCCTCACAATTATTTAGCAGCATTAGAAGAGCACGAGTCTCATCTTTTGTAGGTATTCAGCAATCGTTTTCGCCCTCTGCTGTAAAGTTTCGAAAATGGACTTACGTTAGTCTGGTTCTGAGGTACAGATATTACGGGTCGTAAGATAAAAGATTAGATAAATCATGCGAAATAATAATATTCAATGACGATAAAAATTAGAGTTGCCTGGGTTGGTACTAATTATAAAGATAAATACCAATTGTTTTCTCTTAATAAAATTGAGGCCTATCAAACTGACGTGGTTGAAAATTGGCATCCATTCCTATTCAAAGAGCTAAATAGTAAAAAAAAAAAAGCAGAAACTATACTCGTATTAAAGTTTACAAATACCTTTGTGCTATTGTCGTAGAAAAAAATACAACGTTATTGTTCTCTATATACTCGTATTTTTTTGAAACGGAACTACAAAATAGAAGTTTTTACGAAACGGAGGAAATCAAAATACGAAATTGGGGCTTACTATTCAAAATGAGAGGAATTTTCTTTTTTTACTACAGCATACAACCTTCTCTGAATGATCATCGAATCACAAACAAAACTTTAAAAATTATCGGAAAAAAATTCTGCTGTAGAAATTTCAGAAATCAGTTATTTTGGGAAATTTTCAGTTATGCGGCTCCATGGGAGAATTTTAAAAGGAACCACATTTTCCTTTTTCTTATTGTTTTAGAAAGTCGTTGAAAATTGGGTTTTGACAGGCTATCTACATTCCCAAGCTTGTGCATGTTTATAATATAAGAACTGCGAAAAAAAAAGACTTGGCGCCAAAGGAGTCGCCAAGGTCGACAATTGTGGCGAAATGTACAGAAGCGCATAAAATTGGAATTGAATTTGCGTACCGATTAAATTCATTTCTAAAAAAAGGTATAACTTTGAAAATTTTTTTAAATGATCAAATCCTATGTTTTGAAGCATGCTCTTTCAGAAAAAAAAATACTTTTAAAATTTAGGAAACACTCCCATTGTTTGCTGAGCAGTTACTATGAAGCTAAATATAGCTGTCAAATTTTGTTGTTAAATTCATTTAACAATAAAATACAGCGCCTTTTAAAAGTGTGTAAGCTCAACTTCATTTAGATACATCCTTATAGATATAAATGGCTTCAAACCGCATTTTTACTCTAATTTTAAAAACATGATTGATTAATAAAAAATCATGTCACCGGTGTTACAGTAAGACATAATTCATCTCAAACATACTATTAGCAAAATAATCTTCAACGTTATTGTCTAGACTGAGCGCTAAATAATAAGTTGAACATAATATAAAGTAGTGTTAGATTTGAACTAATATACATCAAAGGCGCAAGCTCTAATGTTCGTAAAATTCTCAAGAGATTTCTCACACTATGAATAATTACAACATGGTTCATAATAGCTCTAGAGGAAAATGTTCGACCACGCGTATTTGCCTTTCATCAACGAAGGAAATATTTCAATTTAAATTAAAAGTGAAAGAGCGCTCAAACATGAACTTTATACTTATTTTGCATTACTATACTACATCATAATAACTCTTATTATATCTGTTTCCGGTTCATTTTCGCAAAAAGAAACAACTTTAGTGCTGTAATTATTAAAATTAATTCTCTTCATTAAGTATAATCGTGAAAACCTATCTATCTGTTATATTTTATTCGTAATTAAATGGTGGAATAAATGCTTTTATTTCTTCTTTCCTGTTGGCAACTCCTACTTTTGTTTTCAAATCAGAGCAGGAAATCTTTTGTTCTACAAAACTACTCATCAATTATTATTACAGTAGAGCCCGCTTATTAGAATATCGGGGAAAAGAATATCTCGTTAAATTTAATACATTTTCAATTCACCAAATCGTAGTAATGCATTATTTTGTCTAATTTTGGTAAAATGGCTATTAGATTAATCGGAATCTACTGTATTTTTATTCAGAAATTAAACTTTTGGAGAAAACAGGCTTACGATATAGCATTCATGTTTAGTCTTATAACAGAATTAACAGAATCTAGAACATGCCAAGTTGATGATAAATATTCTGTCCTATACCTTTCATTAAGTTAGGATTTAATTTTACACTAAGTTTAACTGTTCATTCTCCACATTTGTCGGGATTGTCATTTGTGGGGGGGGGAGGGGGTCAACTGCTCCCTCTGCTATTGAGGAATCAGTGTATTTTCATATGTGGGCGTGGTTTTTGTTGTTTTCCGATTAAAGTGCATTGTGTTTTCCACCCCTCCCCTCAGGAAAACTTGAAATGAACATTTGTGCATCTGTAATTTCTTTCATAAGTTCGCTTAAATAGCCTTTCTTTCTTTTATTTTTTATAAAATAAAATGCATGTTTTGTCTTGTTTACATTTACATTTAGGTATCAAAGTGTATTTGCGTCTTTGAAAATGCGATAACTATTTCACGTTTATGATAATTCTTCCTTTCTTGTTTTGAGGCAATGCAAAATACGGATTGCAAATGCAGGATAATTTGAGAGTTTTGCTACCACTTTTCATTGGCTTTAAGAGTTAGACACCTACTGCCTGCGAAACGAATACTTTCATTTTGCATGCAAACTGAAAGTATTGAAATACAATGTATTGTATTGTAACAGACCTATGCTACTTTTTGTACAAGAAGGCCTTTACTTGAAACGTATTTAATTATTAAGCAAATTACCTCGGAAATACGGAGCAAAATCGATAATTTCAGATGCTGTTACCTAATGTAATAATTATATCAAATTGAACCATACATTTTTCAAATAAATGCTTTCGACTAATACAAAGTCGATTAAATAGCACGTCAGCACTGTAAAAAATAGGAACAAACTGTAAAATTTGCCAATTTTATAGTAAAAAACTGTAAAAATTGCTAATTTTAGAGTAGTAAACAAAAATTTCCGATTTCACAATAATAAAATTGCTGCTTTACAGTAATAAGCTATAAAATTGCTAATTTTACAGTTTATTACTGTGCATTTTGCAGTTTTAAGCTGGAATCCTTGCTGACAGTATTATATTGTTGTTTTTACAGTATAATACAGCTAATTTTGTGATAATAAACTGTAAAATTGCTTCTTCGCAGTAATAAACTGTAAAATTTTTAGTTTTACTGTTTATTGCTAAGCATTTTAGTTTTGATCTGGAACCTCTGCTGCCAGTATTTTACTGTAGAAACAACAGTTTATTTTTGCAGTGAGCGAGACTGTCATCACAGGTGTAAGAATAGTAGAAACAGCGTCAAAAATACTTGAACGCGAGAATTTTATGTCAACCCATGCGCATTTTAGGCATCAATAATAACTTTCGAGAGCCCTCCCAAAAGTACGTGAATCAATCAGCCGTTCCACGTTTGTCGTACTTTTCCGCTGGATCTAAGAAACATGGTAATACTAAAAACTTATTCCCTACATCCTGTAAACTGAACATAAACTCAATGTTAATCTTTCTTAATGCGAAGAAGACAATAAAATATTTGACAACCATTGTGTGCTCATCTCTACTAATAGTAAATATGAAAGTGTGGATTTCTGTCTTTCTTTTTTTTCTGTCTGTCTGTCTGTCTGTCACGCGAGCAGAACAGAGACCGTTTGGTCGAATTTCGTAAAATTTGGCAAAAAATTATTTCGTTGCATTGCAAAGAGCACCCAGAAGAGTTTTTTTTTACTTCGATTTCGTTATTTTTTTATTCTAATTGAAAGCTCATTTTTCATATACATTTGATAAAATATGAAAGAAATACTTCGCATACATTTTCAAATTTTATGCCATTTAAAAGCTTGAAATTTTCTGCTTAAAAGGATGTTTGTTCAAAGTTTCTAAGAGTTTTATGAGAGCTGAAATGATTGTTTGAAGGATCCCGGAATTCAAGGCTCACCTTGAGCAAGTCAAACGATTCGAATTGATTAACCCTCGTGGGTTCCTTGGGGTCATATGTGACCCCAATGCAATTAGTCAAGTTTAATATATCTTGTTAATAAACCATTTGTTTTTAATGGCATTTTGTGACTTTTATTCTTCTAGTTTTCTATTCAAAATAATGCTATTATTGTGTTTTATTTTTCCCGAATTGCATTTTTTGCACACAAGACCCTTGGGGTCACTTCTCCAGAATGCAAAAAAAAAGAGGACATTGCAACTTTTGTCCAAGAGAACTGAACAGAAAATGCATCGAAAAATGTCATAAGTGTTTGAAATTCACTTGCAAAAATCATGTTTTTTCAGGTCTGTAACAGTTGTAAATAAATCTACAGTTATTGTAAGTTTTGCTCTAAAATTTTAATTTTTAATGCATAAACTAAATTTTACTTTGATTGTGTCTTTTTATTTATATTTTTTTAGCATTCAAAAGTGTGTGAACCTAAATAATGCATGTAACATTCAATAATCATAATAAATTAATTAAAGGAAGCATCGGGGTCATTTATGACCCCAAGGGTCTTCAGTGTAACTGAAATGGGAGGGACCCACGAGGGTTAAGCAAATCAAAAATTACGGCGGAATTGAATTTATTTTCTCAACAGAAATTAACTCTTGCTTTCTTAGCTCAATTACGTCCATTAACTCCTTTGCTTGTTTCGTTTTTCATTTTTTACGTTTCTTAAACATATTTTTGAAACTTTATTTTACAGTGTTCCAAGTCTAATTGAAATTGAATTATATCGAAATATTTTCACTGTTACAAAAAAGTCGTCTGCTTCTATTTTCTTATTTTTAATGAATAATATTGCTTAATTTATTCAGTGGTTTGCTTTTAACATTTCAATGTAAACTCATGATTTATGACATGTTTTGGCTGACGTGTGGTACTGAAAATTTACATGCTCTCACATAGCTTCTTTCTCTAGCTTTATTGCGCGACCACAGCCGTGCTGGTACAGCTAGTTTTACATAAATTCAATGCTCTTTGAATGAAATCCAATGATGACCAATCATTTAAAATTCATTTGAAAATTTTTATTTTAAATGTGTTTATGCACAATGCATTCGCAACATATCTAGTCATCAGAAGACTATGTTGAAATGATTATTTTTTACACTTCACGTAAAATAAGGACAAAATGTAAATAACAGAGGTAAATATTTTTATCCCAAATCACTTTGTAGGGACTTTGTCCACAGTGAGATAATTCTCCCAATAGAATGAGCTATATATTTTATTTATATCAAGTATAAAACTTGTATATATATATATATGAATACAAATAATATACAATGTTTTAAATAGTGTTTAAAATAGAGATAATTAAATCCCAAAAAATAGAAGAAGACACAAAAATACAAAAGTGTAAACTGATATGTCAGGGCAAAGCCGCTAGGAACAATAACAGTACCAGCATAATCAAAAATACAGAAAAATAGTGAAAAGGCGAACCAAGGACTTGCGAGCCAGGGATCTGGTCTTCCCCCTGATGACGTGCCAGTCCTTGGTTCGCCTTTTCACAATTTTTTTGTATTTTTGATTATATATATATATATATATATATATATATATATATATATATATATATATATATATATATATACAGGGTGTCCACTCCTATCGTGGACCAATAGCTAATTTCTTAACCGTTAGAGATAAGCATATAGTTCATTTAGGAAAAAATCTCTAAATTACGAAAGGAATTTTGGGTCTATTCAATGTTTTTCAAAAAATCAAATTTTGAAAGAGTTACGAAATTTAGATTTTTATACAGCCCCCCAGTCCTATCAATCATATTTAGTAAAACATTCTTGACACTGTAACGTTTAAAACTAAAAAAAAATCACTGTTCTACGACAAAAATTGACCGAGTTATGACGTTTTGAAAAATCAAGATTTTGAAGGATTTCGCATACGGTCCCTCTCGATGACGTCATGAAATAATGCAAAATCTTGATTTTTCAAAACGTCATAACTCGGTCAATTTTTGTCGTAGAACAGTGATTTTTTTTTTGTTTTAAACGTTACAGTGTCAAGAATGTTTTACTAAATATGATTGATAGGACTGGGGGGCTGTATAAAAATCTAAATTTCGTAACTCTTTCAAAATTTGATTTTTTGAAAAACATTGAATAGACCCAAAATTCCTTTCGTAATTTAGAGATTTTTTCCTAAATGAACTATATGCTTATCTCTAACGGTTAAGAAATTAGCTATTGGTCCACGATTGGAGTGGACACCCTGTATATATATATAATGTGTGTGTGTGTGTGTAAAACAAAATCTTTTATCTACTTCAATAAGGCTTCCTGTTATTGTGTAATCGTTTATCATAATGAGTTTTCCCACACACGTATTAAATCGATTATTTATTGGAAAAATTTAGATTATATCGACTGTCAATCAAACCCATTCACTTAAACTAAACATCTCATTTTTCTTAACACGTAATTAAGAGCTTGCATTCTCTGCGAAGTAATTATTCTACAACTTCATCTTCTAAAGTAAAATTTAAGATGAAGTTTTTGGCACCTAATCTAGCCCATCCATTCCGAGCACTGCAATCAATCACGTTTGATGAAGTTACATGTTTGCTTGTCCGAACCATTTAATCGGCTAAAATAGTTCAAGCTCAATAGCTTTGCTGGTTATTCTTTACCGAAATATGGAATATTTCGTTTATGAAAGGAAATATTTGCATAGTTACTCGTCATTTCAACTGAATTTGGTCGAGTGTTTCAACAAAATTTGCAATTTGTTTTCTGGTCGGAATTTTGAATTGTTAGAATGAAAAAGTTAAAATTAAAACGTGTTGATTTTAAGCGTATAAGAGAGTTTGAAAGTACATTTAATAAAAAAAAAATGCCGCTGTCACATTAAAAAGAAAAAAAAAAAAAAAAAAACAGTTGAGTTTTAAAAACAAACAAACGACAGCAGAACTAATCATTCCAACTTTATCTGTAGATTAATATTGAATGCGTTTCAATTTTTCTCATGGGTCTGTGTATTTTAACACTGCCAAGGCTTTTTCTTAGATTAAAAAATCAGAACAGCTCTAATTTCATTACTCATTTGCAATTTCCTGTAACTTATTAGACATCTATTTGTAGCAAGTTTCAATTTCAGAAGAACATTTTAATTATGTTTACTGAAAACAAAATCTATATGTATATACACTGTTAAAAAAATTTCCTGAAAATAACGAAAAAATATACGGCAGCTGAGTTGCCGGAGTGTTTCCGTTTCGTTAATTATATTTCCGTGATTTTACGGAAAAATGACGAACAGAGCGTTCGTCATTTTTCCGTTAGGCATTTTTTCGTTTCGTAATTCTCCGTTCTTCATTTTTTCGGTTCTTATTATCCCCGCTTATACGTTATAGGCTTATACCTATACGCTTTGACTTATATGTATACATGCAAGATGGAAAATTATTTAAATTTTGCAAATTAGCAAGCGCTTTTATAGCAGCTAAATATCAATAGCAAATTATCTATGGAAGTTCAATAAATTAGTCCTTTAAGTGTCGCAAAATGCGTAGATTGTGTAGAACAACAAATGCACAAATTGAAATTTTAAGAAACATTTGAAAATTTGCGAAACAATATAAACATATAAAAAGAACAAACATGGGTAATGTGATGCCTTATCTTTTTCGTTTGTTCTTTTTATATGTTTATATTGTTTCGTAAATTTTCAAATGTTTCTCTAAAGTTTCTTAAAATTTCAATTTGTTCATTTGTTGTTTTTTCCAATCTACACATTTTGCGCCACTTAAAGGACTAATTTATTAAACTTTCATATATTATTTGCTATTAATATTAAGCTGCTATAAAAGCGCTTGTTTATTTTGCAAAATTTCAATAATTTTCCATCTTGCATATATAAGTATAAGCGTATAGGTATAAGCCTATAATGTAAAAATGTGGGTGATTAAAATATGGGAAAATGAGAAACAGAAAAATAGAGCAATTAAAAAAGGAGCGTAAACTAGCTCACCGGAAAATTATATATATATAAGACAAAATGATGAGCAAAAATGTAAACTTAAAACTCTTACGAATTTTGTTTTTTAGAAAAAGTTTGAAAATATCCGCTCATATACTTCAAACTTTTAAACATCTTGCCTTAAAAAAAATACTAAAGCAATACAAGAATTGGCTTTTTTTTTTTTTTTTTCATTAAAAATTTTAGTTCATTAAAATAACATGATTTTTTTGAAAAGATTACATCAATCTCGCATAAAATACTCAAATATTTTGAAGATGGAATGATCAATGCATAGTATTTCTGAACGCATAACTTCAAAAAATTAAAAAGTATTAACAAGGTGCATTATTTTAAAAATATTTTCTCTTATGTTTGAATAAAAATTAAGTTCTTCCGAAAGTTCTTTTTTTCCTTTCTGAATTTGAAACATTCGTGGTTCCTTAAAAAAAAATCCTGTATTGTTACTGATTTCCTCTATTTTCATATATATTTACGTTATGGTGTTCATAGTGATCAACACTTTCAGAAATGCACTCTCAAAATTAACGAATTTTCTTTGTTTTTGATGAAATCACTTCCAAGAATATACCCCGAGCGAACATTTCGTCATTTTTTTGGGGATGAATTTCGTCAAATGTAGCGAAATATTTCTTTATCCTAGTATCGTCAAATTGACAATCATTTTCGTAGTTTTGACAACATTAATTTCGTCACATTAACGAAGTAAAGTCATAAAGTAAAAAAGCTAAGTTTTGAAACTAAGCTTTTAAATCTTGATATAAAATTACAAAAATCATTTCACTAAATTTTACTAACCCTCAGCACCAGTAAGTTTATACATGCAACTACTAAAATGCACAATTGGTTTACATCATGAAATAACTAACTGTTAAGTCTGGACAGAGATTAAAATAAAAATAGCAGTAACAAAAATAAAAATTCTTACCTCTTAAATAAAAATTTTAAATTTTTGTTGATCAAAAAAGGCAACAATAGAGCGAGTAGATTTTAAAATATACTAACACGCCCTTTTGTTGCCCATTTTGATTCTATTCATTGCCATAAACGAAGTCTTCTTAAAAATGTTGAGCTAGAAAATGCTGGATACCGAATAACACATGAAAAGATCCAAATTATTTTTCCAGTCAATTTGATTAACTATGCAGAATCCTGGAACAATTCTTCTTCGAATGCTATAACAATAGTCAACGCTCTTCGACGAAGCATTTTCAAATTGAAACAAAATGGCGCACACATAATAACGTCCTGAGGAACACGATTAAATAACATTCGACTGTGATGGTTTTTGTAAAGTAGCTATCCAAACGACGAGACACCAGATGTCCTCTTTTCCATGCTAATGCGAATAATACAGCTTTCACAGAAGCGTAAACATGCACATTAATTCTCGATGACTTTGCGTTACTTTTGCTGCGCACTTTGATTCAGTTATGAATCATTTATGCTGCCGTCGTTTCTGCGCACGCGCAAGTCTCTTCAGACTGTATCTAACTCCCTCGTTCGGTTATATTTCAACCACAAAACCGGGTAAATTCCGTTTTTTGTTTCTCCAACTTGGTAATTCACGGAATAGTTCCGTTTTTTCAAGGAAAAGTTCTGTTTTGAAACGAAAACGGAAATTTACTGTTAAAATCAGTAAAAATCTTCCTGAAAATTCAGGTTTTTTTTAACAGTGTATATATATAAATGGGTGTGTGTATATATATTTGTTTGTATGTTTATTCTCTATACAAATCCAGTTTTCGTCGAATTTTCATGAAACTTGTCACAGAGGTTCCTTGATGCCCTAAAATTCACATAGACGGGGTTTTGAAATTTAAAAAATCTCAAAGCTCAAAATTCAAACTTTTTGTTTCAAAATATCCATTGTCTTTCAATTTTAAATAGATAGAGTAATAGATAAGAATCTAAGCATACAAATTGATAAAATTTAATACATTAAAATATGAGTATTTTCCAACAAATATTACGATTAACAATGAGCTATCAATTTAAGGCTCACCTATTTCATTTTTGCATACAATAAGTTAAACGTAATGCAATACCGGGCAACGCAGGGGAATAAGCTAGTTATGAATAAAGTTACTAATACCATAAGTTTTTTTTCCGTGTGTTAGTTTTTTTTTCTTCTTTTCTTAATGTTATAATACGTTTTTGATGTAATTGCGTAGTCGGTGGTATATATATGTATACACTAGGTGGCCAAAAGTATCCGGACACTTTCAAAAATTCACATTTTTACATATAGCTCGAGAAATAAGTGATCAATTGTTCTTTAACTTTAGTCATACAAAATATAGGCTTCACCGAACATTTCCAAGTTGAAATTAAATTACCCTTGCATTTGGGGGACGACAAGAAGGGGGTTGAAAGAAAAACCGCTTTTTGACCATAACTCTTCGAAAATAGCTCGGAATAAGCTATCAATTTCAGTAATTAATTAGCATACTATGTATAATTACTGTACAAATTTTTATGAACGTACCACTCTTACTTCTGAAGATATGAAACATTTTTGAAAAAACGGCAATTTTATTTGAAGGGTTTTTGCTCATAACACGCAGAGTTTTTGATCAAACCTTATCACAACTTCAGGAAAGATGACAAAATACAAGAGAAAGAACATACTAAAACCGTAAATAAAAATATTAAAAATTCGATGAGATATGAACGTTAAAAGGAAATAATTTTTCACGGCGCATGCGCGAACGACAGAAATTTATAACTACAAAAATATTGTAGCCTGATTTATACTGCATCTTATAAAAAAAGTTCCAGTTGAATATCATGAAAAATGAAAAAGATATCAGCGATCTAGTGAGCTGTATTTCATTCAATCGCAGACAATACATAAATAGTGAGGGGTTGTTCACAAATAGTGTGGTGACAATCGATCACTTTTTTTCAATGTTAAATTGTATACAGTTTGAAAATTTATATTCGGCATAGAAGTCACATTTCGTCTGTTCGGCCAAAAAGACCTAATACGTACGTTTCCAAAAGTATCCGGACACCCTCTGAAACGTTGGTTTTGAAAGACGACGCAATAACCTTTAATTTAAAAATAGCTCTTTGTGGACAGACCCTCACTATGTATGTATTGTCTGCGAATGAATGAAATACAGCTCACTAGATCGCTGATATCTTTTTCATTTTTCATGATATTCAACTGGAACTTTTTTTATAAGATGCAGTATAAATCAGGCTACAATATTTTTGTAGTTATAAATTTCTGTCGTTCGCGCATGCGCCGTGAAAAATTATTTCCTTTTAACGTTCATATCTCATCGAATTTTTAATATTTTTATTTACGGTTTTAGTATGTTCTTTCTCTTGTATTTTGTCATCTTTCCTGAAGTTGTGATAAGGTTTGATCAAAAACTCTGCGTGTTATGAGCAAAAACCCTTCAAATAAAATTGCCGTTTTTTCAAAAATGTTTCATATCTTCAGAAGTAAGAGTGGTACGTTCATAAAAATTTGTACAGTAATTATACATAGTATGCTAATTAATTACTGAAATTGATAGCTTATTCCGAGCTATTTTCGAAGAGTTATAGTCAAAAAGCGGTTTTTCTTTCAACCCCCTTCTTGTCGTCCCCCAAATGCAAGGGTAATTTAATTTCAACTTGGAAATGTTCGGTGAAGTCTATATTTTGTATGACTAAAGTTAAAGAACAATTGATCACTTATTTCTCGAGCTATATGTAAGAATGTGAATTTTTGAAATTGTCCGGATACTTTTGGCCACCTAGTGTATATATATATATATATATATATATATATATATATATATATATATATATATATATTTATATATATTCTTCATAAACAATTTTACTTAGTTTTTAAACGTTTAGAAGCTTTAAATATTACGCAAGGAACTTATCGTTAATTGAAAGAGTATAGAACATCGTGATTAAGCATACACTTTATGACAAAAACAGTATTCTGCAGCTTTAATATTATTGCTCTTAATTTTCTACAAGGAAAAGACGCTGCAATTCTAACAGCTTTATTTCTTCCCCCTCCCTTTCCCAAACAACAGCTGCAGGCGATTTAAGCAATAATAACAATAAATTCTTTTTTTAGTTCGACTTCTTACATAATCTGTGTTTATAAATTTTTTTTCTCATTTTTAATATTTTTATTCATTACAAAACTGTGATGTTCTGTTTTGCGTAGATTTGTATATTTATTTTTAGACATGATTGAATTCCAATAATAATTAAAACTGTCTGAAGAAAATGCCAAACAGTTTGAAAATATGATCTTGATAGCAATTCTTCATTGAAAATTTTCTTTTAATTTCACATAAAACATGCATATTATGCTTTTAGAAATCAGTTTTGAATGTTGGAAAACATATATTTGAAGTAGTTTTTAACTTTATCCTATTAAAAAAAAAAGAGATTTTTACGGCTAGAAAGTGATGTTGATGCACGTTATGGTATGCTTATCTTGCTCTACATGGAATGATTTTGCTTAATTCACATAAAAAGTACAGCAAGTTTAGTCAGTTTACTATAAGCTTAAATATTTGGACTCCTTTAATGTTTATATGACATAAATTCTGCCAATAAAATACTTTTTTTACATAAAATTTATTTTCAATGCATTTCTTCAGTGGCTTTTAGTTCTCCCGAGTGACAGGCTAACTTTTAGCAAGGTGAGTTATTCGTTCCAAAAAACCTTTTCCGGAAATTATTTTTAACTGGCAATAACTGTAATAGTTATGAAAAACAATTTTGACTAAAGGAATCAACACTGATAAACACAATAACTGTGGAATAGTTTTTAACAGACAAAAGAATTTTAATTGCAATTACTCATTCATCTGCTTTGTTTACTCTGGCCTGTGAATTGAAATTAGTACATCCTCTCTCTTCTTCTCTGCTTACATCCAATATTCGCCTCCCCGATTGGTCGATAACTGAAGAGAGCTGCCGACCGATTGGCCAACCAGCTCTTTTGCCAGAAATCATTTTGCCTTCAGCGCGGCTTCTAACCGCACTTTAAACGCGGAGTAGATTTTGTGATGCGATGGACCTTTTAATTCGCTCTTTCTGGCACACTTCAAACGAGTTTTGAGCCCAGTTTTACATTAAACAATTTGTGGTGCGAGCATTTGAATGATGGAGGGCTTCATGGATGCATAAGCTTTGTCTGCGCTGTTTGTTTCAGCTTTATTTTCTGTGCTATTATCCGGGAATACTGCGTTATTGGTTTATTTACTGTAACTCAAGCTGTCAGAGATACTGCTGCAGTGAACACTGTATGTGTTTGTAAAGAGCGTGAATTATTGGAGGATATGTAATGACAAACTATTTTCTTTTAAAACGAATTCTGCATACTAGTTCGGATTAAGTTTGCTAGGTATTTCGTCTGATTAATAAGGAAAGCAAAGAGACTTTGATTCTTAGGGACAACGCTTTTAAACTGTGCTGCTTTGAAAAAATAATATGATTCAATTTTATTCGTATGATGTTGGAAAATGCCTTGAACATATTTATCAGAAATAGTCACTAGATATTGACGCAAAGAGTTTACTGTTCGTTGTATTTCACGAAATCTTCATTGAGATGCTGACATTGCTTAAGAAATACTACTGTCAAAGGATTACTGTACAGAATTTCATATTTTTATTCCGTTCAGCATCAAGGGCAAGAAATTTTACTGCAAGAAATTTTATTCGCTGAAATTTATTCTTAAAACAGTTATTAAATCTATAACTGTAAAAATATTCATATAAATCAATTATCTGCCATTATTTTCTTCTGAATATATATCACTGCATGTGAATTAATCAAATATTTTCCAATTGCACATACAATTCTTCGAAATATACCAGTTTTAAAATCTTTATTACCATTTGTTGCCTAAGTTTACAATTCAGATTTATTTCTAACTACATAAAAGACCTTTTGCATAAGAATGAAAAATTACGCATGATAGCATCTCCTGAATTTTATAAACTTAGCTATTTACACAAGTTGGAATGCCTTACGCACGATCCTTCTACCTTTACTCACCGAGAAAAAACAACTCCCGGAGAGTATTCCTTTTGGGGGCACAAGTGTATCATCCTAGCTGTTATTGTTTCCTATCATTTTTGTAATATCTACGGCGAAGGACGAAATTGATCTTTTTGGGGCAAGTGCAGCCGAGGAGACAGTTATTTTCCTTTTCCGTATCAACGTAATGGAGATGCAGACCTCCTGAAGGATATAACTTGTTTCTCTTTCCACGCTATTATCTTATGCTAAGTGCTATTCTGTTGATAGTGGAACGCAATATAGTTGACTTATTGCTCCCGAAAATATGTCATGTGTTTAGAAACAATAGACGTATTTTTTCTATTCAATAAGAAATTTAGACTATAATTAAATATTAAGATGATATAATTTTAAAACTTCATTTTACTTTCCCACCAAGATGCGTATTATGCATTGATAGATAGATGATCATAATATTTCTTACTTTATCTAGACATATGTTAAAATTTTATTTTTGAAAATAACATTTTCTCTGCAAGTCATAAGTTGCATTTCCTACTTTAAATGCCATATTCGTAAATTTTGACATCAGTATAAATCAAATTCATTTTGTTTTGGGCGGTTGACTTTAAATCTAAAAACTTTTATATGTTTTGGTTATGTAGCATAATTTGTTATTTTCAAAATATTGACAAAATATCAATGCATGTTAAAGTTATCTTTTTCATTAAAATATGCAACTGCTATTTTTAATGAAACATAATAATTCATAAATTCTGAAAATGACGGGAAAAATTATTTAAGTACAAAAAATATTTTGTTTACCTTTCGTAAACATTCTAAGACAATAAACGCACTTGCTCTATAAAAATTATAAGTAAAATATGCAAATGAAATATTCGATTTTGTAACTTATCTTTCGCTAAACTGAAAAAACGATTCTTTGACATTTGGGAGGCTGTTCAAAGTATCATTAGTTTGTTTAGATAATACTTAGTACATTTTCAATATTTTGCACAAGAAAATTTTAATACTTTCAAAAGCTTAGTTATTGGATTTTTTTAAGGTTTTTCCTGCTTTACTAACATTTCGAGAAATTTTTGATTAATTTGGTATAAAGCTGTAGGTAAAAAAATAAAATTTTTAGAGGTATTTAATAAAAAATATGTTTTGAATCTGGAATTGCAAGGCAAAAGAAAAATGCTTTTTAATCATAGGTATATACTGAATTTAACGGTTAAGACTTACTACCTGCAACACGAATGCGTTAAAGCTTTTTTATTTTTTTCAATAAACATGCAGTAATTTCCCTTTCTTCTGCTTATTTTATTTGTGAATGCAGCTTTCATGTTAGAGAACTATAAATGTTGCTCATTCCAATTTAGGATTTAACTTTTTAGTAAAATAGTTTTATTTATTTCTAAATATGAAATAACTAACTTATTTAAAAAAGTTAACTCAGTATATATCTGACTAAAAAAAATGCTATATGTAGCTATAAAAATTGCTTACTTTAGTAAAAAGTGATTGTGATTCATACAAACATACATTTAAAGACATTTATACTTTTAAAAAATATGGATATCTATTACAAGAAGCTTCAAATTATGCTAAGTATCACAAGAAATTTTATTTAAGACTGTATTGCATATTTATCACAAAATATCCTAGTGACTTTAAATAATTTCTCATTTTTCCGTCATGTGAATGAAGTAATTTCATATTTATCACAAAATATCCTAGTGACGTTAAAGAATTTTTCATTTTCCCTTCATGTGAATGCAAGTAATTGCATATTTATCACAAAATATCTAGTGACTGAAGAATTTCTCATTTTTTCGCCATGTGAATGAAGTAATTAATTGTGATAGTAAAGAAAACTAACACACATTTTTTTAGGCTAGAGAAATGCCAAAATTTCATTGTGGTCCCAACTGTTGCTTACGCCGAAAGTGCGCCAGAACTCCATTCAAAGTTCTATAAAAGACGCAGAATTAAAACCAGAAGATTATTGATCCTTGGGAAAATTCTCAGCGCGCGCTGCGCACTGAAAAGTCTCAGAAGGCGAAGAGAGAAAAATTCCAGGTTTTGTGCGTCGCCGTGCTTCGGGCGAGGAGTTGCGCATCCTGATTCTATTGCGATCGGATGTGTCTTACTTCGAAAAATTGTCAGAAGAATGATACCCGCCATCGAGGTCGGACGTGTGGTACTGCTGTCCATCTCCAATGCATAATTGCTGATAGTTGCTGTCAAAGTTGCCACCGAAACCATGAATCTTGGCTTTAGTGATACCTGTTGCTGTCGCTCCAAACTTTGTGAATGACCACGTCTTCAGGTGGCAGTTGGAGTATATGTTACTCTGAGCACATTTTCCGTGTTAGGATTATGAATTGCTTCGTCTTTTTCGTGCAAATGGTGTTTTTTTCGTGAATTTAAATGTTGATGGTTTGTTGTGGTAGAAGTAGGCAGTGTTGCATTTAATTGTTTTACATTGAATCTCATCATAGGATAATCATTTTCGTACAAACTTTGACTGTTGTCAAGTGTGATTTGTTTTTTTCAAATGAGTGTCATTATAAAATAATTTAACTTCTACAAAAAAGGCAGTTCGTTGCTAATCAATACAGAAAGAAATATAATCATTTACTTCACTCCAAAAGTAAATGGTGTGAAAAAACACAGCAATTGTGTGCAAAATTATTATATTCTTTGCGTACAGTGGATTGATTTTACGATGCACCCATTGCAAAAGGCATTGCACAGTTTTTTCGTTGAAAAACATATAAATGGCAAATAATACACAAAATGAAATTGAAACACT